>JBDJHY010399852.1:0-18147 GCA_039654485.1 Withania somnifera | reverse complement strand
TGCTTAACCGCACCACACATCTGATAGGTGGTAAAGGCTACTCCATGGGTTTTCAACACTCCCATGTTGGTCAACCTTTCCTCGCACTCTACCATAAACTCATCGCATCCTCCCCCAGTGCTCCAGTAAATCTGGGGGGATCCAACCTTAGAAACCGAGTTAGGAGCTTCTGCTCTGTGTCAGTCATGGCTGAATTCTTTTCCACAGATAAAGAAATAGTAGGCACTGGAAAAACCTGAACCGGGGTAGAAGTAACTTCTGGTACAGCTAGCGCTGCTGTCTGTACTGTAGGCTGTGCTAACGAGACTGCTGGCTATGTCCCATCTGTCGGAGGACCTCCCAAAGCACTAAGCAACTGCCATAACACACTACGAATGTCTGGAGATGGTGCTGTCTGTGCCGTAGATGGTACTGTAACAGGTGTTGTAAGAATTGGTGGGACTTTTGTAGTAGTAGCTAGAATAGGCACTCCAGCTGGTGCCTTCGTAGTCTGGTTAGCTATGGTAGAACGTGTGCGTGCCATTTGTGAAAGAGTGAGAATTATGAATGAAAATTTCAAGAAACTTCCAAGGATATACGCACGATACAAGATTCAAAAAAAGGAGAAATTTTCCTAAATGTAACTATAGCCTCTCAAAGATATGCCATGGACGTCTCCACGCCGATCTGTAGGACTCTACTAGACATTGGTTCTGTACACTGACAACGATGAACCTAGGCTCTAATACCAAATTGTCATGACCAAATTTTGCAGATCATGATGGCACCTACTATACCACCAGTAGGAGAACCAAACCCCGCAGTACGTAGCCGAAGCAAAGGACTACTATATTTAATGCAAAAGAATATCAAAAGTCTTATGAAAACAGTAAAGTTTGCAAAAATATATAAAAAGGATTAACTACCCAAAATCCGAGATCAGTGTCAAACGAACCACTAAGTACAAAATCATAAAACTAAAATGAATATAGTATAAAGTATCTCTGAAATACAATGGAGATCAACAAAACAAAGTCTGAAGAGAAGAAGGACTAAGCTGAACGCCAAGCTCACCCTAAATATTCGAGGTGAATATAATCCGAATGAACAACGATCTGTGTATCACGAACAGGAACCTATACTCGGATCTGCACAAGTGCAAATGTAGTATGAGTACAAGTCACCGAAGCAACCTATACCCAGTAGGCTTCGAGGGCCCACTGAGAGCATAACAATAATAAATGCAGTAAATAACAGAGTACAAGAAAGAGGGGTCACAGGAACAAATAGGACAATACAGGTAACTGGCAACTCAAGTATGAAACAAGTGTCACATAGACAGATAGTGCTAGCTATTCACATAGCAAGATCGCAGGTAACAGAAGAGAATGTACCCGGCATCCTCGCAACAATATTTGCAAAATGTAATTAAATAAATAATGGAATCAAGAAATATAAGGAGTATAACATGGTTGGTATACCGGTAACCTCAAGTGAAAGGATAGTTGAACAATAAAAAACAAAGCACTAATCCTACATAACACGAAACCTCAAGTAACCAGTAATTGTAGATAAATAGTAATATCAATGATAAAGTACAACAATTAAACATTTACAAGTCCCCCATAAGGAAGCTCAACGTACACACAATCATACTCACCCATAGGTCCCCCAATTCGACCTATGAGCACACTGAAGAGACAAGTGCAGAAAAGTAACAAATACATGATCTTCATAGAACCTCACATCCCACTTCCAGAACCACAATGAATCACAATCGGCACATAATGCCCCACAATGGTATTATTGTGCCGGCATATAATGCCTCATATAACTCATACCGTCAAGCACAGCTCGACAAATCAAGGGTTACAAGCATGTATACCATATCATATCTTCAATATCCACTAGCAGTACTCAGCAAATCAAGGCATTCAATGCCAAAGTATATTTGTGTGGTAGTATCACCTATGGTCATCAATAATCATTATCAACATGTCTCCACAACCGCTAGTACCATGCGCGTCCAAAAAGCTATATTACTGTCGTACGACGACGGTCTCAAGTCCCAGCGCTGTACTCACTACCGAATGGAGTCGGTCTCAAGTCCTATCATTTATTAGTAAAATAGATATATAGGTAAGTACCGGTGCCAGGAGGTGAAGGCTGGACTAAAACAAGTAAAAACAGTATTACCGGGTGCTCAATACTATGTCGAGACTAAACTAGTAAAAGACAATTACTTGTATCATTATTATCTGCTATGGATCTGTATCATCCATTTATTTGCTAGCCATCAAGGCTCATGATCTGAAGGTGATACTACCCAACCCCAATACACTATCATCGGAGCCTTAGGCTTGGTCAGTCCGTGTCATAATGTACAACATATCAACAACACAAAAGTATATCAACATGTACATAATCAAGAGATATTCATATCCTATGACCTGCAAAGGTATCTATAATCAAATACTATGTCTCGGCCCCATATCTATCGGGTGCCCACATATCATTATTAACATAGAACAAACGAAAGAATGGTACTGGGTACTATATGACCTAGCTACCCAACCCAAGGACACTATTTAGTATAATTATCAAAGTTATAAACCTAAGGATAGCCCCACAGAGCCTACCTGTATTCTGACGATAAAGCTTTGCAATATCAAGAATTGTATTCCGACTGATATCAAATGTGCTCCAAACTATCTGAAACTTACACCAATGAATTCTATATATTAATAAGATTCTAATGGTGTAATTCATACTAAATTTCATACTGGGCCTAAAATGGGCTTGCAGGGCCCGCTTGATGAAACTAAAAATAAATTTCACTATAGGGTTTCCAACGTTACCAGGAACCCGTGCTCCAAAATTGGAGATAATTCGAGCACCGAAAGGGCTTCAAAATAGTCCAGGAAAATTTGACCCTAAAGGGGTCAAAGGTTTAATCATTGCAGATTTAATGTCGAAATTTTAGGGTAATAATAAATAAGATAAAAAAATATTCAATTTACGAAGAATTATTCAAAAATTTAGATATTATGGAAAGATTCTATTAAATTCAACTTCTGGTTCCATTAATGGTGGAAACTAAGGATTTCAAGAATTTAAAATGGAGAAGAAGACTTACCGATAGCGATAAAAGACATAAGAAATCTTCAAAACTTTCTCACAAATTTTGACGGAATTCCCCAGCAAAAATCGTATAAGGACTAGAGAAGGAATTGGGAAAAGGGTTGTGAAATAAGCTGAAAAATCAATTTTCTGCTCTTCATAACTGGCTGCATGCATTCACACTTATTTTTTTTTTTCTAGTTTTTTAAAATTTTTTATTTTTTTAATTATCCGCGATTGCGCTAAGTAGCGCAATCACACCTATTGCAGATTTTTTCAATTGCATAATTTTCAAACGGATGTGCAAAATTGAAACGGAGTCCAACTTTGACAAACCATATATGTTTATTGAGTGGAAAACATATTTTGGACTTAATGGAATCAACAAAATGATATAGGAGGTCGTTTGAGTGAAATACACCTCCTACCAATGCTAGATAGTTTCCAACATTCCACAAAACGACTCGAAAGTGCAATGACAAGTTTGAAAATTATACCAACACCTCACCTAGACTAAAATCATCATTTTAGAGCTGTAGGAAGTTTCAAAATTCATATCCGACACTCCAAACATCAAATTACCACTCAAACTCCACTTTAGGCTATAAACTTTACTAAATTCCACAATTTTGCATAACTTGAAAACATCACCTCTTAAACACAAACTTAAGGTCAATCTTGAATTTGTTTGATATTCCCGAGCTAAAATAACTGTTAGAATTAAATTTTGAGATCTTCTTGAAGGAAAGTTGACTTTGATCAACGAGTACTTAGTTTTAGGCTCTAAAACAGGGAATTTGAGATATTTCTCGACTGAGTCACCAGGGTTCTGAGCTGTCAGTCCCAATAAGTCATAAATGACTTGGGGAAACTACCAAAATACTCTAGAATTCAAAACATCATTTATGTATCATAAATGATGATGAAGGTCATTACATATATACATATGGTTCATTGGTTCTTAGATTAGCTGGGAGTACACACACATTCCTTTACTTTGATTTTGGCTTTTCAGGTAATGGTTACTACTTGTATGTTTCTACCATGTTTTAGTTCCTTGTAGGCATGCACTTTTATCATGATAATGGTAGTGTACTCCGACTTCTTTATCTCTCTGTATTATTTTTTAGTTTATCATTTTCCTACTATCTTTGATTTATTTTAGTTCCTCGCCTTTATTACTTGCTTTATTTTAGCTCAGTTGGCCTACGATGTCAATTTGATACCTTGATTGGTACTAAGGCTGCACTTTTATATCGTTATTGTGGTGCAGATACTAGCAGGGATTATTAAAGACAACTAGATCATGCAATAAATATTTAGCTGGTTGCAGATATTACAGTGAGATTTGTCATCCAAGACAACCGTGGTTTCCTTGACACCCTGCTTGCTTTATTATTTCTATAGTAGGGACAATGTCGTATTACTTTTGTAGGACCTGCTTTGTATATGTATATTTTTTATACTAAGTATAGTAGCTCCATGTTCCATTGACACCAAGTTTTGTGATTTAGGTTGTACATGTATTTCTTCTACTTCCATTTTGTCATACACTTGCTTATACTTCCTTCTCAGCTGGATGATACAAAAGTGTGTAGCCCATTTATCAAAGCTTTGGGATGTAGAATTAGGCTTGTCTACTAGAGTATCGTAGACGTGATCATGAATTGATAGTTTGGTTTTGACTTATTGGTATAAACCTAGGTTCACCGATCTCTTTTGCACTGGAAAAGGTACCTAGTAAAGTCTTGCGAATCGGTGCATAGACATATGCATCAAATCTTTCAGAGGATATGGGTACCTTTGGAAATATTCTCATTTTTTGAATCCTATTGTGCATTGATCTTCGTACCATTTCTAAGAAATGTAACGACCCTCATGGTCATTTATGATAAATATGTGATGTTTTTCATTCTAGAGCATTTCAGTAGTTACCCCAAGTCATTGCTACAGCAGTTTCATTTTACTGAAGCCCTTCATTTCATCCGTTTCGAAAACCCAAAACACGACTTTTCTCTCAAAAACCATGGAATAAACCTATCGAAAACCATTCTAATATTGAAGATAAGGTTCCCAAATGATTTCTAGCATCTTCTCCACTTTCATTAAGTCCTTCTCTTTTGTAATTCATAAATTCTTAGGTTCCTCCATTGATGAATCCCAATTGTTAAAATTAATAAAATTCTTCCACAATCCATATATTATCGAGTAATTCTTGGGTACCGAGGTGCATTTCAGCATGATATTTCATCGACAGACCGACGGTTAATCTGAGTGGACTGTTTTGGTATTAGAGGATATGTTGAGATCTTGTGAGATAGACTTGTATGGTGGTTTGGATTAGCACCTACCATTGGTATAGTTTGCATATAATAATAGTTATCACTCCAACATCTAGATAACATCATTTGAGCCATTGTATGGTAGGCAGTGTAGATCACCTATTGGTTAGTTTGATGGTTTTGAGGCCAAAGTCCAGTCTACAGACTTGTTGTGTGATTTTCTTAATCAGGTCCAGTTGACTCAAGATAGGTTGAGAGAAGCACAAAATAGGCAGAAGAGCTACACTAAATGAAGGTTTTGTGATTTGGAGTTTGGGGGTTAGTGATAGAGTGTTTCTGTGGATATCGCCTATGCATGGTGTAATGTGATTTGGTAGGCATGGTAAGCTTAGTCCAAGGTATATGAGCCAGATGAGATTTTGGAGAGATTTGGTGATGTTACCTATAGGTTGTCCTTACCTCCTATGCTTTTAACTGTTCATCTAGTATTCCATGTTTTGATGTTGCAGTGATATATCCTCAATGAGTCTCAAGTTATTCTGGAGGATTCAGTGCATCTAGATGAGGATTAGTCATTTGTTGAGGAGCATGTGAAAATTTTGGCTAAGGATGTGAGAAAGTTGAGGTCCAGGGAGATTCTATTGGTAAAGGTGCAGTGAAAGCACTGTTCGATTGAGAAAGCTACTTGGGAGATAAAGAGTGAGATGCAGAAGCAGTATCCATAATTGTTTGAGGCATTAGGTAAATTCTCTTCTCATTTATTTCATGCTTTTATTTAATTTTCGGGGATGAAAGTCCTTTTAGTAGGGAATGTTGTAATGAACCCCATGGTCATTTATGATAAATACTTGATGTTTTGCATTTTTTGAGCATTTCAGTAGCTACCCCAAATCATTTATAACTTACTGGGGCCGGTAGTTTGGATCCCTAGCGACTCGGTTGAGAAATATCTCAAATTTCCTATTTTAAAGCTTTAAACTAATTACTTATTAACCCAAGTAAACTTTCCTTCATGACGAGCTCTAAATTAAATTTCGATAGTTCTATCAGCTCCAGAATGCCAAGCAAAGTCAAGATTGACCTTATGTTTGTGTGTCGGAGTTTTCATCTGCAATTTATTCCAATTTGTGGAGTAATGTTTAAGGCCTAAAGTGGAGCTTGGGTTGTAGTTTGATGTTCAGAGTGTTGGATCTGAAATCTGACGCTTTCGTCAGCTTCCGAACAATGAATTTAGGTGAGAAAGGGTGTTGGTGTTTTTTGTAGTATCCCTGTTGTGATTTTGAGTACCTTTGTGGAGAAGTGCGTTATTGGCAGTCTTTTTTTTGAGGACTCATCTTGTGTAAATGACCTCAAATGGCCATTTTGGCGATTTCGTTAGATCTAAATTGTTGTTTCCATGTTGTTTACATTTTTGGTTTGTTGAAATCGGACCCGGGAAACTCATTTTAGACCCCTTAGAGTTTTCAACTTGTGATGGTGTACAACTGCAGGCACAGACCACCCTAGCGAGGTGGGGGCTCGCGCATGCGAAGGTCGCCCCTAAGACCGAAGGGCTGCCCCAACAAAATATGTTGCAGCTTTATTTAGCTGCAACCCGTTTACTTCCTTCATTTAGAAAACCCAAAACACGACTTTTCTCTCAAAAACCAAGGCATAAACCTATGGAAAAACATTCTAATATTGAAGATAAAGTTCCCAAACAATTCCTTGCATCGTCCCCACTTTCGGTAAGTCCATCTTCTCCTTTATAATTCGTAAATTTTTGGGTTCCTCCATTGATAAAGCCTAATTATTGAAATTGATATTATCATGGCATAATCCATATATTATCGGGTAATTCTTTGTTATTTGAATATACATTTCTTCTAGTATCAATTATACATCGAAATTTCAATGTTTAATCCATAAAGATTGCATCTTTGACCCCGTTAGTGTCAAATTTTTACCTGCTGTTTTGAAGCCCTTCCCGCCTTTGAATTGTGCTCAATTTTGGAGCACGGGGTTCCAAATGACGTTGGGGACACTATAGTGAAGTTCATTTTTCATTCCACTGAGCGGGCCTTGCAGGAATAATTTTGGCCCAATTTTAATCCTAGTTCGGAATTAACTATTAATTATAATGTTAAACTCGTATTAACATAGTGAATCCATTTGCCCAAGTTTTAGATCATTAAGAGATCGTCTGACATTGGTCAAAGTAAGAGTCATGACGTTGCAGCGCTTTATCATCGGATGACAGGTAGACTCAGTTGGGCTATATCTAGGTGTATAGCCTTAATAATTACACTTAATAGCATCCGTGGGTTGGTTACCTAGGTTGTATAGTAACCTTTTACCATTCCTCTGTCCATTCCATAAGGATACTTTTATCTTGGCATTCGATTGATATGGTGCCCGTGACTTAGAATTTTACTAGAGATACTTGTGCAGGGAATAAGATGTTGATATTACATGATCATATGTTTATGGGTATAGTTGTTGTTGTGTTATGCATTCATGACATGAGAGATTCGGCCTATGGCTCTGATGAGAGCGCATTGGGGCTGGGTCAGTATCACCATATGATTATTAAGGCATAATGGCTAGAGGATAATTTTATTTTTAACAAAGAGGAATAATGTCATAAAATAATAAATGGTAATGTTTTAATAATAATATAAGTAAAAGATCTTTTACTGTTTTTAGACTCGTCATTGTACCGAGCACTCGATACTACTATTTTAACTTGATTTAGCCCAGTCATTACATCCCAACACTAGGAAATAACATTTGTTTAATAAATGCTGGGACTTGAGTCTTTCACCATACGACCGTGAGTCCAACCTTTTGATTCTTATGGCATTATTGATTATGGAAACATGATGATACCCAATTTATTAAGTACTTTTGGTGATATGATGATATACAGGCGCTGAACGCCTTGGCTTGTCGAGCAGGGGTTGACGATACTATTGATATGAGGCATGAGATGCCAGGCTTGAGACCTTTGAGGTTCTGTGATTTGGTGTGTGAGGATATGATGATGTTAGAGATCGTACATGGTGACATACCCCCATGGACCTTGCTTACAGGCTGCAACTAACATTACGGAGGGGGTATAGGATGGAGAAGTGATATACTGGGAATGTTTAGGTTAGCCTTCCATGGGTTCTGCCTGTTGGGCCTACATGTACCGAAGGAGATGCGTACGCCGGACTGGTTACTTCATATGATTGTGTTCACTTTTCTGCACTTGTTTTCTTCAGTGAAGCCTTAGATCATTATGGGGGCCTATGGGTAAGCATGTTGCTGTGTACGCTGCACTTTTTTTGGGGGGACTTGTCAAAGTTTATTTGCCTTACTTTATTATTCCTATTACAACTTGGTTATTATCACTGGTTAATTGCTACTTCATGCTATGTGGGATTTTGTGCCTTATACTTTTATTCAGTTATGTTCTCTTTCACTTAAGGTTACCGGTACACCGTCCATGTTCTCTGCTATTCTTCTTTTGACTCATGATTTATTGAATTATTATTCACATATATTGTTGCAAGAATTCCAGGTACGTCTCCTTCATTGCTTGATATCCTGTTATGTGATTAGGCAGTGATACCTATCTAATTGTTACTTGATTACTAATTGAGTAGCTAGCTCCCCTTATTTGGCTATTTGTTCTATGATCTTGATGTACTCTGTTATTTAATGTTTTTATTATTATTATATGCTCAGTGGGCCCTTAAAGCCTACTGGTTAAGGGTTTCTTATACTCATATTACACTTGCACATGTGCAGATCCGAGTACAGGTTCTCGAGCGTGATTAACGCCAATGGTTCGAGCATCTTATAGTTCTTTGGAGATTCAAGGTAAGCTTGGCATCTAACTTTTACCTTCTTCTCTTTGGATTTCACATTTCTATTTGATCTCCATGTATTTTAGAGACATAGTTGTATTAGTTCTATTTTGGATTTCTTATTTTTGTATTTAGTGGTTTGTTTGACACTTGCTAGATTCTGGGTATTTAATTGATTCTTAAACTTTTGTATTTATTATCTTCTAATTATTATACTTGTGTTTTCCATAATTTATATAGTAGTCCTCCGCTTCAGTTTCAGACTATAGGGTTGGTTCTCCTACTGGTTGTATAGTAGGTGCCATCATGATCAGTGAAATTAGGTTGTGAAAAGATCTTACTTTGGCTTTAACCTTTCATAGATGGTTCGTACAAGAGGTTCTTCAGTGGATCAAGACACTCCCCCTTCTAGTCAAGAGGGGGTAGGGTAGGATGCTATGCCAGTCCCTATTCACAAACCTATTTCACAGCAGCATGTACCTCCTGCACCCCAACAACATCCTGCTCAGTCACCACCTATTGCGTTCAGAGTCCTATTGTGGCATATGCTCCAATTGTTAGATAGTACACTGGTAGACAAGCTGCATTCAACTTCTTAAGAAGCAGTATAGGGAGCACCATCTCCCCTAGTGTTTGCAACCCCAACACAACCAACACTAGTATCACAAACTGTATTATTTTTTGCTACTTCCACTACTCCTTCACCAACACTCACTCCTTCTTTACCCACATTAGAGGGGAAAGATGTTGGATCACTCTCTACAGCCCCAGCTATGATCTCGTGAGCCTAGGAAAGGATCCTCATAAGTTTATTACAATGTGTGAGGAGCTTTTTCGGACATTGGAGCTATTGGATTCAAATGGGGTAGATTTTAGTTTCTATTTTCTTGAGGGTGCTGCCAGTTAGTGGTGGTAGGTATTTCGAGATCGTAAGCTACCAAGGTCAGCCCCACCGACATGGGCAGTTCAAGGAGGCTTTCCTAGCATAGTATATGCCCAGGAGCATCTGTCAGGTATTATGGGCTTAGTTGAGGGTTTGTGTTAGGGCTTTGTGATTATTTCTGAGTATGAGGCCATTTTATTGACCTGTCCGTAAATGCTGATGACTTATTTATTTTTGAGGAGGAAAGGATTCACAGCTTTCCCAATGGGTTAAGATTGGATTTGTGAGATCATATTGATTTTTTACTAGTGTTACAGAAGTCTTTTCTAGATTTTGCGGAACATCCCCATAACATGGAGACATTGACTCGCTAGGCCTAATAGGGAAACATGAATAGGGGACCAGAATAGGGGATCGTGATTTTAGCTGGAGGTCCTAGTCTAGGTGGCAATATCATGACTCTCTTAAGGCCTCTGTAGTGAGTCAAGAATTCAGCCCATCAAGGGCCCAGTTTCTATTTGCTGGGCCATGCTGAGGGAACCCGTGGTCAGGCTATGACTGGGGATACTTGTTACTAGTTTGGGGAGCAAGGTAAATATGCCAGATACTTCCCTAGGATTCTTCGAGATCAATCTGTTGAGGGGTGTTTTGAGTGCAGACACCAGGGCTAGTTTCCTTGAGATTGTCCCTAGCATAGGGCCACTTAGGCTAAAGTATTACTTTCTCAGGCATTTCAGGCAGTACTATTGATCAGAGATGGGACACTAGCCATTTAGGGAGCTAGGGGGAGGAGGCTAGGTGGCCGGAGGTAGAGGCAGGTATTTGGGTGTAGATCAAAATGGGGGTAAGCGCCTATTTTATGCCATTCCTGATAGGGCAGAGGTTTAGTCCTTTGATGTAGTTTTCACCGGTATATTCCTTGTTCTCAGGTATTCTATATTAAAATTATTTTATTTGGGTTCTGCTCTGTCATATATATCAATTTATTTTTCTTTGAGATTGGGTGTTTTTAGTGAGTAGTTGCCTGTACCCTTGAGTGTATCTACCCTGGTAGGCATGACCTTAGTGTTGGATTGGGTATATACGTAGTGTTCGGTGACTATTTGGGTTCACAAAACTTAGGTAGATGTCGTTGAGCAGGATATTCAAAATCTTGATGTGATTTTTTACATGTACTTGTTGTCCTCCCATTGTACGGTCCTAGATTGCTATGCAACGACCGTGACCTTGACTTTGCCTTATGTACCCTCTGTAGTATGGCCCAATCCCACCAGCTGTTAGTTGGTTTGGTTTATTTTGATGTCGGGCCCGTAGACTTGTTTATTGAGGTTGTTATGCTTATTTGGCTAATTTTAGAGACAATAGTGTTGAGTCCCCTTCCCATGAGTTTGTACCAGTTGTTTGAGATTTTGTTGATGTTTTTCCTACTAATTTTCCTATCCTCCCATTTGAGCATGGAATAGACTTTTCTATCGAGGTAGAGCCGATCACCAAAACTATTTTTATTCCTCTATATCATATGGCACGAGCTGAGCTTTATGAGTTGAGTGCTTAGCTGTAGGATTTTCTTGATAGGGGTTTCATCCATCCTGGTATTTCTTTATGGGTTCCCCAGTGTTGTTTCTAAAGAAAAAAGATGTCTCTCTATAGATGTGTATCAATTACAGGCAGTTGAACAAGGTAACTATTAAGAATAAGTATCCTCTTCCACATATTGATGATTTATTCGATAAGCTTTAGGGAGACAAGGTGTTCTCTAAGATTGATTTGAGGTCTAGCTACCACCAACTGAGGTTTGGGCCGAGGATGTTCCAAAGATAAATTTTTAGACTAGATATGGGCAATATAAATTCTTAGTGATGTCGTTTGAGATGACTAATACCCCTACAAACTTCATATACTTGATGTCTTGAGTATTCGTCTTCTCTCATACTCCCACTATGTAGAAGTAAAACCTTCAAATTGAGCTATGGAGTTGATAGATTTCTTCAATACTGCATGCTCATTTGCTTCTCACATTGGAGATCCTAATTGAGGTTAACCTCAGGATAAATCTCACCTTTTAAGCTAGGAAGTTGTACTTTGATGGAGTTCATATCTGTGTCGCTACCTCCAAAACCACCCTGATCTCCACGTTGTTCCTCTTAGCTCAAAGATCAAGCTTGGTTTCCATTTTATCCATCATGTCCTCTTCCTCTAGTAGGATTTGGACAATTTATATCTCTTCTTCCCCTAAAATGATCTAACCTCTCCAAAGATGTAGATTATCTTGAGCCTCATACTTATTATGATCTTCAATAGCCTCTTCATATACCTCTTCTTTAGCATTTCTATCGAGCTATTCCCTTTGGACTTGTGGATTCAGGTTTTAAGGTGGTAAGCTTTGGTTTAGTAGGGTTTAGTCTTATGGAAAGACATTTCTAATGGCATTTATTGGATCTTGGTAAGCAATTGGTGGTTGTTCGGGAATGGTATTAGGGTTGTTACAGTGAAACATTTTGTAGATGGTGTGTCGTGATACGGGAGAAGAAATAGTTTGAGCATGGACACTTGTGGTCACTTGGTTTATGGATTGAGGGGTTGAGGTTGTATAAATAGAACACACATGAATCATGAAATCTACCATCAATCATGCAAATTCTCCTAACAATATTTGAGATCCTTCTATCCATTTGTTCTAACCTTCGTGGTATATCAAACAACATTTCAATCATGGATTAGGCTATTTCCTAACATAGGAACATGGGATTCATCCCCTTTTTAAAGGTACCTAATGAAGAAAAACATGAAAAACAACAAAAACTGTGCGTTTAATAAGCTTCAAAATCACTTGGGTTCTCACTTTTTTATGATTGCCTCACACCTGGCTTTCTTGTTGTTGGTAATTGTTTATACTCCATTAGTTTTCCTTGGCCTTGATTGATACTGGTGGCCGAAATAGATATTTTTATACTCTATCAAAGTACAAAAATAAATGAAAAGAAGGCACTTGAATAATGAAACAAACTACAAAACAAAAGAGAAAAGCTAATAAAGAAAGGACACTCTCCAAAAAAAAAGACAAAGAATTAGTATTCATAAGTACGATGATGCACTTAAATGATTACTAATTGTAGAATCAAGGAAAGGAACTAAGAAGTTCCTAGAATAAATTGAAATTAAAATAAAACAAAATATTTTTTTTCTGGATAGCTCGTCCAAATGAAATGATCTTGAGTCATCCCAGAGAAAGCTTCCTATCAAGATTTTAGGAAATGAAATTTGGGGTGCAGGAGGCTCGTCTTATTATTGATGTCTCATACAAGGAGCATTCCAAAATTTCCAAAATGTTTTCTTCTAGGCAGAAGGCTTGAGAGGTTCATCTGAGCTCAGGCAGGCTGTCTGGGGGTTCCATCTGTAAGAAAGTGGACTACCTAAAACACAATTCTTCTTGGTTGAACTTGTTTGGTTTTTCTTGGCTTCTTTGGCACTTACACCTATACTATAGACCCTTTATGCAAGAATAAACACTTTTACAACACTTTTAAATAAGGTTTTGGGATCAAAGTCCCCTTTTCTTCTTCCTTAAAAGAAAAAAAGATGAACACCAAGAATTGTCAGAACCAAAAAATTCAGATCATGATGGCGTATATAACTCTCCAATAGACAATCCTATCCCAAAAACTCAGATCTACTCACAATGGACCATAAATTCTCACAAAAATAATCAATTAATAGCATAGAGGAAAAATATACAATAGCGGAAGGCAAAACAAATATATACAACTCAAACCCTAAAACCTGGTGTCAATGACCTACAGAGCTATTAATGGAGTATTTAGAAGAGAAATATGTACAAGTACAACTCCTATAGTGTATTACTACGCGAGGCCTTCTATGAAACAAAATAAATAAGACTACAAGAACATGGAAGCCAAGATAAACTTGAACATAAAAGCTCATAGTAGTCTCCGCAGATTAACAAATCTACCCAGCACGGTCACGTCATCTCCAATAACCCATGTAGGTATCTACCCCATGAAAAAAGGTACAAAAGTGCAGTATGCGTATCAAACGCGGGTATCCAATAGGAATCATAGGCCCATCGGGAAAAAAATAAAAAACTAGCAAAGAAATGGTGAGGAAAGTAAAAAAGGTCAATAATGGTAAGTAACAAATACTAAACTAACTTCTAAATGCAGAAATAGGTAAGAAGAACAAGTGCTAGTACCTATAATAAAAAGGAAGTATAGGAACTAAATAGGTTGTCTAAGCATAATTGTCATTCATGAATAAACAACTATCTTGTAGGACATGAAAACACTATAGAAATGGTATGTCAACTCCATCTGAGTATACTATAACCAACTATTAGAGTTAATGGTAACTGCAAGTAATAAGGCATGAACGTGAATATTAATAAAGTAAGGAACAACATATAACCAAAATGACCCCCTATACGACCATTGAGAATGCATAAAAGGAATATACAAAAACCTACCTGACACCTTATCCCTCTGATAGGCACAAAGAACACAACAAAAACTCACCGTAACTCTCCCTTAAGCCTGGCATGTAATAACAATATAAGTAGAATGAATGCACAGGGGTGCCAAAAGTAAAACATATAACTATCTCATACAAGGCGGTCGCGCCTTAATTCTAATAGTGGGGTTCGTACCTCTTAAAAAATTTTAGGGTTTGAATCTTGTGAGGCTCTGCCTCAATATCAACAGTATAGGCCCCACGCAGGAGGTCCAAACCTTATTTAAATAGTATGGGCACATCCTAGGAGGTCCCTGCCTCATATGGGTGTCACGCTTGAAGGTCTGCACCTCTTAATTAATAGTGTCTAAGATAATTCCATGACAGTCAAAGTTTTATTCCATTTATATTCTTAATATAGAATCGTACCACTAGGTGGCTATTGCATAAGTATACACATAAGTAAGAAAAGGCCTTTTTTAATTATTAAGAAAGAAAATGTTCCAGTTTTAGTTATATTGTCAACACCTTTTTACCATAGCCTTGGGTTTCACCCGTGCTTAATTGACCAGATCTTAATATTTAAAATGCATGATCGTGGCACAACAGAAATAGTAAAGAAGTAAACAAAAGACCAGGATAGGTCGGAGGCCATCATCTAAGAACTAAACTTACTCACCAGCATATAATGGATCAAAACAGCCAATTTTGATCCAAGGCCATTGGGGGCAAGGCTTGAAAAATCCTATTCAACCAAACACCCTCTATATCCCTCCACAGGATACACAAAAGGTAGGTAAACAAGAGATAATTCACTAATACAATGCTTCAAACCTAACAACTACCCCACACGAATAGCGACACTACACAAGTATTCAACAGTAACCCATTCTAAAGAAAGGTAAGCCTAGCCTACTAGGCCTCACTACGAGAATCCTTGATAAGCATGCAACACAGACCCCAAGATTTGAACACACTGGAATCTGGCTGAAACTAAAAAATTACACATCTAGGGATCAAAACATGAAGAAAAACACCTATATTCACACCAATTTGAGATGGAAAATGGGCCCAAACCAAAATAGTGGGGCCGTTTCCTGGAAAAATAAATTATGTTATTGAAACAAAGGCCTCAACACATGGAACATGTGGCTCAAATTAAGCTCAATTGGACTCCAGAAGGTCCTCAATTGTACAAGAAATGTTATGCATAAATAGGAAAATCATGCAATTGATGATCACTATATAAAATAAATAAGACATTTTCCCAAAAGTAGGGTAGAAGGTTCACAATAGCACACTTAGCACAACCCACAATACAACCCTGCTGAAAAATGCAAATTAAAACCATAAATTAGCCTAAAAGCTAAATCTCCATTAAGGAAGGTCCTCGTGCTCCCTAATATGAACCTAACGGGTATCCTCGTACTGGTGCTTCCAAATCTAAACAAATAAGGAAGACCTGGACTCAACAAGGTCAACATTCCGCTCTAACATAGAAATATCCAATCTAACCAATATTTTGGCCAAGGACTATTAGTCCTGAGCCAATGGCCTCTCATAAACGGAAATAGATGCTACAAATTTATCGCCTTCTAATGATTTAAAAGACATTGAAAGATTTATGAAACACCGATTTATTAGTGAAAGGACTAAAAAATCGGTCTGCAACTGCACCAAAAAAAAGATCAATGTCGAAACTTAAAACAAGGGGTCTAAAATTAAGCATAGTCAATTTTTTCATGAGCAAATGTGCATCTTGCATGAAAAGAACACTTTGGACTGAATGTAATCAACGAAATGACCATCAGATGTTGTTTTAGTAAAAATAACCCTAAACCAAAACCAATCAAAAGAGTCATTTCTAACATTCAACAAACGCACCTAAAATGAGCTCGGACACCTCAGAAAGCTTGCCAAAGGCCAAACTATTAAGAAATCACCATTTCAGAGTTGATGGAAACATTAAATTTTCAATGCTACACTCCAATAACCAGTAGCCACCCAGGATTAAAACTAAACTTTGGTTGAGTTGAAGTTCCACAAAATAGCTCAAACCCCATAAAAAAATTCCAGACCATGAACATTAAGTCCAACTAGATCAAATTCATCATGTTGAGCTAATGTAAATGTTGGAATTTGATTTCGAGCATTTACTAAAAATTCACTCTGAAGTTCCACTATTTCAAGGTTAAGCCTTCCAAAACAAGGAAACCAAGATGATGGGAAATAGTATCCAGGGAACCCAACAAACATTCCTAAAAAATCATAAATGATTTGGGGTAGCTAATAGAAAGATCTAAACACTGAAAACATTGGAAGGCGAGTAAATGACCAAATAGGTCATTACAAGAACACCCTTCAATTCTCAAGAATCTAAACCCTTTCAAACCAACTCCAAATTCGACAAAATTTCAGCCAGAACATCCTATTGAATTAGATAACTAAACCCACTACTTTTAACCCCAAACAAAAGAAAAAAAAAATTCAAAGACCCATTTGTAGACCATCAAACTTTTAAAGGTCAGAACTAGTGTCTTACTAAAAAAAAATCAGATTAACTTCAAAATTGAGATTTAGACTCCAAAATATAGGACAATCCAAATATAATGTCCAAATCACAAAATAAAAACAAGAAATTTTCTTCATTTTTTTATAATTTTCCAAAAAATATAAACATCAATAAATAGAAATTTTCAAATATAGAGAGATGCAAAAGACACCCATTTTTTTTATTTTATAAATAACAAAAACCCCAAGTTGAATTTTATAGAAATGATACTCTAAAGAAGCCATAGTACCAGATAATATTGAATCGGATATATGGAAGAAAAATAACGAAAGTAAAGTTATACGGATAGATAGTGATATACAAGAAAAGAGAATCTAATTGGAACAAAGGATGTATAAGACCCTAATAACCTTTCAATTGATCCAAATTAAGCATGAAACTCTTATGTAGGTTGCAAAGGAATCAAAATCCCAAAGAAACCTACATTTTTATGCGAAAACCATGCAACAAGCTTGCCAAAATTATGACACATGGAATCAAATTAAGTTACACACACAAAAAATAATGAAAACACTCTTCAAGAGTTATTTATAATTAATAATAAAAATAGCATTAAATTCAGTCTTAAACTATCCATTGCATCCATCATTAAATCACCATGAATAAGGACAATCTATATCGTATCAAGTTGCCTTATTGTTCTCTATAAATTGATGCTCTTTATTCCCTTGTAGGTGAGGAATTCCTTTTGACTCCTCGATATGAAGTAGTATCTCATGTACCTAAAAAAGAGGAATAGTAGGCAAAGTGCTTGTCACGACCCAACTTCTCAGAGTCATGATGGCACCTACTATCCTCCTAGTAGGAGAACCAAACCCTGTAGTCCGTAGCCAAAGCGGAGGACTACAACAGTATATGCGGAAAAACAATAATATGTAGTACAAGTTCCCAAAACCCGATGTCAATGTCATAAGAACCACTAGTATAGAATAGCAAAGATACAAACTGAACAATATACATCGTCTCCGAAATACAATGGAGATAGCAAAATCAAATGTACATCTGAAGAGAACA
>JBDJHY010399744.1:0-18148 GCA_039654485.1 Withania somnifera | reverse complement strand
GAGTTCCAAGATAAATAACATGATTTTCATATGTTTTACATAAATTATACTCAGTTAGTATGTTTAATTAAATTTTCAAGATTTTCAATAGATTTTCGGTTTTATTTCAAGGAACTTTATGAACTAGTGTTGAAACTTTTATGAAATTAAGTTATAATAGTACATGAATTTGCAAAAACCGAATATGATAAACAAAACAAGAAATTAAGGAGCTCCGACTCAATTATGTTTAAGCTCTGGGGATCTAGATATGTCTCTTTTAAGATTTTTTTAAGAGTATGAGCATCATACATATTTTGAAAGGATTATCTAGCACCAAAAGGATTATCTCAACCCATTACAAAAGATGAATTTAGTACTGAACTGTGTTGCCGGCGCAGGATTATTATGATTAAACTAGTTAAGGATCCTTAGCTTAGACATTACAAGTTTAGTCTCAGTCATGACAAGTTAGGGCGACCTTTTGTCAGTGTGGTTATGGGGCGCTGGACCTTTTTGATGTGGGTTTAAGACACCGGACTCTACGCTGCTCATATCATAGTTTCTGACGACTATTAGAAATTTCCAACTCATGACTAAGATTTTAAAGACTAACATAGATGCTTTGACCCAATAAAATATGATTTACTTTTATGCTCAAATCGTGATACAGGACTTGTACTTTTCAGTTTATTTCAATATTTGGATCATTGCACAGTTTTCCTTTCCAGTTCTATAATATTTATTATGTTTATTGCATACACACCATACCAGTATACTCTATGTACTGACTCTATTTTGACTGTATCTTATTATGCCAATGCAGATACAGGTCTTTCAGGTCATCAGCGCGGTCAATAGTAGATTGTAGAATAACTTGGTGAGTCCTCACAGTAATGGGGACCAAGAAGTTACTCTTTACTTATTCATGCTACTTCAATTTATGTTGATAACAGCCTAGGAATTGTCCATGTGGTTCTCCCTAAGTCTATTAGAGGCTTCAGACATATGGTCTATTATTGTTAGTTTCTTATGTTTTTGCTCGTTTGTGACTAGCATTGGTATTGGATTGATTTCCCTTTTATGACATCTAGTGTTTTATATTAAGTTCATGATTTCTTTCACTATATGTTTAGGTTTATGAATAGGTACATGTGTCAAGGACTTTCTTGGGGCTCACTTGTGATTTTTGAACACCTTGTCGCGTTCAAGGAATAGCCTCGGGTTGTGACATACTTTACCTTCAACCTTGTGCATATGCTTACCAAATATAGTTCTCCAACCCCCGCCACATACATGACAAGTTGGTTACTATTAGTTATAGATTCTAAAATGTTGACATTTTTAGTTGCTGCAAAAGAAATTGGAACATTTTACTCTACTTGCAGAAGAAATGTGCTAAAGAAACAGTAACAGGTGTGTTCTTGAGAAAATTAGGATTTAGCAAGTTATATTTACTTGTTGTGTATCAAAATGCCCATGCTAGTTTCCTACAAATCAGTTAGTAGTCAGCTATTATATTTTCTTTTTTTCCTTTTAGAGTCAACTTTGTATGTATCACTACAATCCTTATTGGTTTGATCTGTTTTTATGTTCATGTGGATGGTAAAAGATTAAAACAGTCCAGGCTTTTAGTATGAACAACGATAGTTAATGTAAGTTGATGCTTTGAGTTGTAAAGAATTTTTGTCAATATAAAATTACATTGTTTAGAATTTGGGATTTAGTCATGTGATAGTTTAGTGATGTTGCATACATTTTAATATTAATATGATTATAATATAATATAAAATGCATCATTACTTGGCAGCATCTATTACATTATTTGCCTTTTACTTCTTGGCAATTAGAGAAATTAAGGCGAAGGGACATCGGGTTCTCCTTATTATCATATGTCATTTGATTTCTTGCAATTACTGATCATTATTTGGTCAAAATGCATCACCTTTGCTGCATTATTTCGATCATTTGTGAATGATAGTAGCTGTTAGCTCTCGAATAATGTTGGAAGCAACAGATTCTTAGCTCTCGAATAATGTTGGAAGCAACAGATTCTTCTTTCCCAGTGTACATTATGGTCTTTGACCACATGAATGTGGTCATTCATTTTTGTAACTTTTTTATTCTTTAATTATTCACCATTATTCTATCATTACATCTTATAACTCATGTAACTTATAATTCATTTATTTACTAATTTTATTGCCTGTATTTCATCCTATTCAATTCATGGAAGACTCCATCAACTATAAATAGTGCAGTCTTTATGTTGAGTACACAAAAAATATAGAGTGCCTAAAGTTAGTAAAAGGAAAGTACATTTTTGAAGGGGGTGTTTTTCTTATGGAGCTTTAGACTCAACTCTTGTCCAGAATTTGTTAAGTTACTTTGTGAGTAGGTTGTTGTATCCTAGAGGGAACAAGTCAAGAAGATTATTGCTGAACTGGTGAAAATGTTTGCTGCAGTGAGCTTGAATCTCCTTAAAAAAAGAGTTACTCGCCCCTCAGCCTAAAGATATTTTATTTTACTTATTGTAATTTTTCAAAGTGTAATTATAATTTCACCAACAATTTTAAGGAGATTCAATGGGAACAATTGAATGATCTGCGGGTGTCAAGTTAAGAGATCTTAACAAGTCCTTCTGTTTAAATGATACTCATTTAAAAAATTGGAAGGGTAAAATATTATTCTACTTAAGTCTTCTCAATGTTTGTTATGTTTTAACTGAGAAGCATCCAAATAAAGTAGACAATACTTTCATGATTGATGATGAACTTATTTTTCTTCAAGTGAAAGCTAAAAAGTACGATGGTGATTCTTACAAGTGTCGGTATTATTTACTTAACTATCTATTTGATAATTTTTATGATTATTATGATAGAACTTACTCTACTACAAAGAAAATGTGGAAAGCATTGTAGAGTAAGTATAATACCGAGGAAGTTGGAGCAAAACAATATGCGGCTAATAGATTTTTTTCGTTCCAAATGATGGACAAAATCAGTGGTAGATCAAGTTCAAGTTTTCATAATGATTGTCGGAAAGCTCAGGTCAAAGGGGATCAAAATTAGAGAACCTTACTGTTTGTGTCATAATAGGTACTTTCACCTACTTGGAAGGAATTTCAAAAAATTATGCGCCACAAATAAAAGAAAACATCTCTTGAGACGTTGATAATTCGAATCTGCATGGAGGACTAAGCAAGGGGACAAGATGTACTTTTACAAACATAAGAGAACAATATCATAACGAAGGTAAATTTAGTTATTTCAAATAATGTCACTTCTAGTACTAACAAAAATACTTCCTTGAAGCATAAGATGAAAAAAATTGAAGAAAAATAATGGTAGACATTTCAACGATAGTAATGGTGGAATAACTAAGCACAAAATCAATAAGTTCAAGATAAGGGTCCATGCTTTATCTATGACAGGAGTAGACATATTGCTCGATTCTATAAATTTCAAAAAAGTAGCCCTGCACCTGAGGCTAACGTTACCAAAGAACTATTTGTGGCAGTGATTAAGACATAAACATGGTTGAGAATGTTGATTGATGATGGCCTGACTCTGATGCAAACCGTCATGTCTGTTATGACAAAGATTGGTTTAAAATATATACTCCTTTGAGGAGTTCAAAACCATCATGCTTGATGATTCTCATACCACTCAAGTTTTTGAAAAAAAAAATATCGAGTTGTGCTTTACCTGAAAGAGTATTAACTTTGAAGGATGTATTGTATACCTCTTTTATAAGAAAAAAAATGTCTAATTTTTTTCTTAATAAAGTAGGCTTCAAACAAATTTTTGAATATGATCAATATGTAATTGTGAAAAATGATATTTTTATGGAAAAACGGTATGCTTGTGTTGAAAGAAAAACTGATTTATTAGGATTAGTTCTTAGTGATAGTTGTGAATTTGGTGAAATTTTAACTCATGAAGGAAACAAATATTTTATTACTTTTATTGATGATTTTCTAAGTATACATATTTTTACTTGATGAAAAATAAAAATGATACTTTTGAGAATTTTAAAACTTTCCTTCATGAAGTTGAAAATTAGTTAGGTAGAAAAATAAAAAGAATTAGAAGTGATAGAAGCCGTGAATATGAGTCTAATGAGTTTAATTTTTTTTTTTAATCATTGGGAATAATTCATTAAACTCCTCCTCCTTATTCGCCTGCATCTAACGGTGTAACGAAAAGGAAAAATTAAACTTTAGTTGAGTTGACTAATGCCATGTTTTTTGAGTCAAATTCACCTTTAAATTTTTTGGGTGAAACTCTTTTAACTGCTTGCTGTACGTTGAATTGTGTGCCTCAGAAAAAGACCATGTTAACACTTTTTGAGTTGTGGAGAAGTCACAAGCCAAATTGAGATATCTAAGAGTTTGGGGTTGCTTAGCTTATTTAGGTTAATGGAACTTGAAATTTCTAAGTTGGGTAAAAAAGTTACTACTTGTGCTTTTCTTCGTCATGCTTCAAATAATAATTGTTATAGATTTAATCCTGAAGAAAAAGTTATAACAGAATTAGGTGATATTATTTTTCATGAATTATTTTTTCTTTTTGATTCTAAAAATAGTAGGGGTGAAAGTCTTGATAAAATAGTTTGTCCCTACCTAGTCTTCAACTTTTGTTTTGAAAAATAATGAAAATGATGATTTTGAGTTAAGAAAAAGTAAAAGAGTTAGAGTAGAAAAATATTTTGATCCTAATTATTATGTTTTTAATGTTAGATATGTCCCTCTCACTTTAAAAGAAGCATTATTTTCACATAATGCTGTGTTTTGGAAAGAAGCTGTAAATAATAAAATAGAATCACTAATTTCTAATAAAACTTGAGAGTTAGTTGATTTATCATCGGGTTGTAAAAAAATTGGGTGCAAGTGGGTCTTACGAAAAAAGTTAAAACTGGATGGATCTTTTGATAAATATAAGACTAGGATAGTTGCTAAAGTTTTTAAACAACTAGAAGACGTAAAATTTTTTGATACTTTTTCTACAGTAACTAGAATTACATCCATTAGGCTTTTAATTGCTATTGCTATAATTTTTGATTTACAAATTTATCAAATGGATGTAAATATAGCTTTTTAAAATGGAGACCTAAATGAAAAAATTCATAGGGAACAACATGAGTGTTTTGTTGAAGCAAACCAAGAAAGTAAAATATGTAAACTTAATAAATTCCTATATGATTTGAAACAGACATCAAAGCAATGTCATAAAAAATTAAATTCTTGCATATTTGATAACAATTTTAAAACAAATGAGTGTGATAAATGCATATATCATAAGTTTTAAAATAATTCACATGTTATTGTTTGCCTATATATTAATGATTTATTGATCTTTGACTCTAAAATGAATGTTATTGGAGAAACTAAAAATATTCTTGAAAACCATTTTGAAATGAAAGATCTTGGTAAGACAAATTTTAGTCTAGGACTAAAAATTACTAGAACATGTGAGGAAATTTCCTTGATCAGTCACATTATGTTGAGAAAATTTTAAAAAATATAATTTCCTTAATTGCAAGCATGTTGTAACTCATTTTGATTCTAGTGTTCACTTATTTTTTGTTGAAAGTGAAAATGAAGTAATAAATTAAAAGAAATATGCTAGTATAATTGAAAATTTGAGATATGTGAATGATTGCACTAGGCTTAATTTTGCGTATGTAATAGGAGTACTTAGCATATTTACTAGCAAGTCAGATAACGAACATTGACAATGCTATAACGAGAGATATGATATATTTGGTTGGAATAATAAAATGACTATTCTATAAAAAATGTCCTGCTGTACTTAAAGCCTTTTGTGATGCGGATTGGAATACTTTATCTACTACTGATTATATATTTACTTTGGGGGTGATGTTTTTTGTTGAAAATAAAAAAATTAAATTATAATCGCTAACTCTACTATGGAAGCTGGACTAATTGCTTTTTGCTTCAGTTATAGAGGAAGCGAATTGGTTGAGAGATTTGTTATTTTAAATACTTTATTTTGAAAAATCAATTTCTCCTATTTTAATTCATTATGATAGCACCGTTGCAATTGAGAAAGTTCAAATCATTATTACAATGGTACATCTAGACATATAAGGAGAAAACACAGTAATGTGAGATCGTATTTGACAAATGGTACCATTAATGTTGATTATATCAAATCTTGTGATAATCTTGCAGATCCATTGGCTAAAGTCTTAGCAAGAGAAAAAGTCCGGAGCACACCGAGGGGGATAGGATTGAAACCTATAAATCCATGAGTCACATGTCAGGAAACCCAACTTGGGGACTATAGATCCCATAATTAGGTTCAATGAAAAAAATGAATCACTTGATGATTTATTGTGAAATGCACTATTTATTTTATCTCTCTATATGATGTGAGTGTATTTTTCCTGTAATAATTTTTGGAGGTTGAATTTATTCTTTATTTTCTTAATTTTTTTTAACTCTTAATGAAAATCTGTAGCTCGTATGAGTGGGGTGTTGAAATTATAGGAATATCCTCAATAGATTTCACCCATGTGAATGCGAAAGTAGGCCGCTTCCTATGAGAATTAGGCTCACTCTCAAAACACTCATAAAACCGGGATATAACAAGGCCGTAATGTGCTGGCTTGAAAACTCATATCAACAACCTTGATAACTATGTGTATGCAGTGATTTTTATTTCCCTTAAGCAATAATAGTTCAAGTCTGAGACCACTATATCTTTGAAATAAATATTACTGTTTTATTAAGTCTCAATAAAGAGCACACTATCATTATGCATGGTAGTTTTTCTTCAACTAGTTTATTCTTTTGTCTTATTAAAATAATTAAGGGATTAATGGTGTATTCATTTTAATATTAATATTAATATAATTATAATATAATATAATATAATATAAAATAAATTGCATCATTACTTGACAGCATCTATGACACTATTTGCCCTTCTACTTCTTGGTAATTGGAGAAACTAAGGCAAAGGAACGAGTTCTCTTTATTATCATATGTCATTGATTTCATGCAATTACCGACCATTATTTGGTCAAGATGCATCACTTTTTGCTGCATTACTTTGATCATTTGTGAACGTTAGTGGCTTATAGCTCTTGAATAATGTTGGCAGCAAATTCTTCTTTTCCTAGTGTATCTTGTGGTCTTTGACCACATGAATGCTGTCATTCTTTTTTATAACTTTTTTTATATTTTAATTATTCACCAATATCCTATCATTATACCTTGTAAATCATATAACATATAACCCATTTGTTTATTAATTTTATTACTCATATTTTATCCTATTTAATTTATCCAAGACTCTATCAACTATAAATAGTGGAGTCTTGCGTTATGTTGAGTATATTAAAAATATCGAGTGCATGAAGTTAGTAAAAAAAAAGAATATTTTTTAATGGAAGGTATTTTTTTTGTGGAGTTTTAGACTCAACTCTTGTCCAGAGTTTATTGAGTTACTTTCGAATAAAAGTATTGTATCTTAGAGCGACAAGTTAAAAAAATTATTTTTGAGCCGATATAAACATTTATTGTAATGAGCTTGAATCATCTTAAAAAAAGCGAAATACCGTAATAAAAAAAATAAATTCACAACACCATGACAAAAGAGAATAGATTGAATTAGAATTGTTTTGACTACCAACTGTTCAATGAAACTATGTTCATCTACGTAACTACTAGAGGTTTGTATTATGGGACAAACTTTTAGGATAAACCGGAGGGTTATTTTATTTTGTACTTAGAGTTTTTATAGTTATAACACAACTGAGGTATTCCCTTGGGCTTAAATTACGTATTCCGTTTTACTTTTTTTTTTTAGTCGAATTATATAAATTTTGAACATCATATATATTTTTTTTTTACTATACTAATATAAAAAAAGTTTTTATTTATAATATTATTTGTATGACTTTTAAATATTTAAATTTTAATTTTAAAATTAATTCATGAATAGTAAAGTAAAATTTAAACTAAATATTTTCTACTTTATACTTCTTTCATTTCTTCTTTCCGTACCTTCATATTTATTTTTAAAAGTCCAAGAGATTAGCAGTAACTAGACTTGTTTAATCAGAATACTTTTAAGTTAATGAAAGGAGAAATACGTAATTAAGCGGGTACATAAGGGGCATCAAGGTAAAATAACCGAACCTTATTTAAGAGTTTTGTCTGATAGATTTTCTTCGGAATATCCGCAACAGACTTTTTCACCTGCAAACGCAAAAAAAAGCATGTGTGGTGGTGCTATAATCTCCGATTGGATACCGCCTCCTCGGTCTCCGCGCCGACTCACCGCCGACCTGTTGTGGGATTACTCCGATCTGGCTAAAGAGAACGAGAAGAAGAAGAAGAAGAAGAAGAAGACTTTTAGGTCTGAGGTTATAGACTTTGAAGCTGATTTTCAGGATTTTAAGGATTGTTCTGATGATGATGAGGAGGAAGATTTCTGTTTGGATGTTAAGCCTTTTGCTTTCTCTGCTTCTCAACTCTCTGGAATCCCCGCTGGTAATTTTTTTTAATATAATCTTTAGTACTACTATTAAAAATAGTTATTTTAATTACTTATTCAGTTTATCATTTTCTTATAATACTAAAATGACCAAATAAAATATTAGTAATCAAATTTAGGTTTCCAAAGAATAATTAGTAAGTTTATAATGTTAACACTTTGACAAAATGTTCATGCATTAATTTGGACTTCATTTCAATCTTGTGTTGGACTGAGCTAATAAATGAGGTGGGTAAAATAGCTACAGTGAGGTTTGGGCAGGTTATGCATGGGCTATCTGCCACCTCTAGGAAAGACAATAACTACAGTGAGGGTTGGGCTGGTTATGCATGGGCTATCTGCCACCTCTAGGAAAGACTTTTTAAAACATGATTGATTTAACACAAGTCTTTTGTAATTGTGTGGCTGTAAATGATAAAATGAAAATTTTCAAGTTAAAAATATTACTCCATCCTTTGTTAGAAAAGGAAAGAGACATTTTTTCTACAACGGTCTAAAAAGTAAAGTAAGACAAACTCGTAGATATTGAGGATTAATATAGCCTAGCCCAACTAGTTTCAATTTGGAATAAAGCGCGATGGTTGTTATATTATCTGTCTCTGTCAGACTTGTTTTCTTCTTCAGGTTGAAATTTAGATCTAGTATCCTTCAAGTTTTAGTATTGCTTGTGAGGTACTGTTATATTGTTCATTGGGTCGAATATTGTTTTTATATTGTTCATGTACTCCTCACTTGTGTTAGTTCGACGATTGGTTTTTCTTTGGGCTAGGAATGGGATTCTTGTTTCTGCAAGAAAAAGCATGAAATGTATTGTAAAATCATTACTTCCATCCAAATTATTCGTATTCCATTTGCATTTAATGTATGGCTATTTTTCGGGCTTGGAGTTTTCTTCTGTTTTTGCCAAAAATGCTGAATTTAGCTTGAAATGTTCGTAATTTTTTGTTTTGGTGAAATTATTGGTAGTTTTAATTTATGTAGATGGCTATTCATCTAAGCAAAAAGACTATTTTATTTGCATAGTATAGAATGAGAAGCCAAGATGCTATTTTTCTCCATTATTAACAGGAAATATTGAAAAAAAAATCCAGCTAGAAGATGCCCCTTAATTTCATTGTGACACTATAGTATTGAAAGAACAAGAAGGGGGGTGGGGAAGGGGAGGAATTGTATGCCTGTTAAAATTTATTCGACTATTAGTCAACTACTTCCTGGAACAAATCGACTGATGACGAGACAACCTACACACAGTTGTTAGTCTTTTGATTTGAGCAATTGTAAACCACAATAAATTTTAAGGGTGTAGAATATAATATGAGATCATAAACTGGACTCTTACGTAGTAGTATGGACTGCGTACGCTCTACCGTTCCCAGATATCACTTCGTGAGAATATACTGGATATGTTGTTGTTTGTTGTTTATCATAAAATTGACACCAGGATTCCTATATTGGTTCGGAACCGATGCAGTATCCTAGTCCAATTTTCTTAGGTTGCAAGGAGGCTATCTCTTTGAGCTACTTGTAACTTGAGTTGAGTATAAATTTAGAGGTTTTTCGCATTTATCACCAACATCTACAACGTTGCTTTTAAATCGTTTACCAACAATGAACAAGGGTTTATAAGATTGGTTTTTACTCGCTCACCAACGACTCTTTGGTTTTCACTCGCTCACCAAAGAAACAAACAGTGACACGACCTCTTAATACAATGCCTCACTAAACAATATTTTTTCTTTCCTCTCTTTTAATTACATAGTAAATCGACAATGAATTACAGTGTTTATGAAGAGGAGAACAAAAAAGCTTGAGAGTGGTTGAGATGGAAGTATGTTTGATTGTGTACTGTGAACTATTGCAAAGCTTCTCTTTTATGCTCTATCTTTGGAGAAGCAACCAAGGGTGTGGTTTAATGATCAAGTTGAGAATCCGAGGCAATACATAGCAGAGACAAAAACACTAAGTGATTCTTGTTATCTATCCTCGTTCTAGCCTTAATGGACAGAGTTACTTGGTATCTCTGATGGTGGAGGTAAAACAGGTATCTCGTAGATTTAGTCGAGGTGCGCGAAAGTTGTCCCGGATACCACGGTTATGAGGAAAAAGTACTTGGATCTTTTAAGAACTCTAGGCATTGCTCTTCATAAATGCAGTCTTCTATTTTTGGATGAGTTCTTTCACTTGACCCTTTTAGCAGAATATACTCCTTGAAGGTTTTTTTTAATTTTCTTTTTGTGCACATTATATCTCTTCTTTTCTCTTTGATGGAGATTCATTCCCAATTATGTGAGTCAACATATAAACTTGAAGAGTCTAGAGATTATTTCTTTAATTGGTCATGTAATAAATCTTTCTTGTTTACGACTCATTTGGAATGATACTTTGTAGATTACATCGTTTGGCCTTGGTTCAATGACTCTTGTATATATATTTTTTTATTTGAGTACCCAAAACTATATTTTTCAGCATCTCATAATTTTGTAGTACAATCAACCATCTCCTTCTAGCAAGTATATTTAAATTTGAAATTCAAATTTAAATATCTCTCTCTTTCATAAAATATCTTCTTTCCAAAGAAATAAATATTCTTCCAAATAATTTCTCTGAATTCTTCTCTTGGCTTATACAAATATGAGCTCTTATTATGACAATCCAAGAGAATTTTAAGATCCTCTTTGTTTCATCTTGGATCTTGAAATATATTAATTTGAACGTAGACACATTCATCTTCTTGATTTTGAACTTTAATCACTTTAAAATTTAAATATGACTTTTTTGTGAAATTGATACTTCAGTCATATCTTGATACTCCATAACTACTCAACCTTTCTTAATAACATATCAATCTTGATCTTTTCCTTTTATAGAATATTTTTCCTTCAATAGGATTGTAGTAAATATTCTTTCCGTCATTTTTGAACCTTGATTCGGAAAAATGTCTTTCTTCCATAACTTCTCCATAATATCTTCTTTGCATATTTCTTTGGATCTTCACTCAATCCTTCTTCATCAAATAAATGTTGATTTGGACAAGTCTTTTTTCTTCCATATCTTTTTTCATAATATCTTCTTTTCCAAATTTGCTTAGATCTTTACCAGCTCCTCTTCATCAAATAAACCTGTACCAAAAATAAATTTACCACAAGTAAATGTTCTTTTATTAAATTGTGTTGGTTTGTTATCATCAAAATTAACGGGTGAAACTTTGGACCGAACACTAAGTTCGTGTTTGGTGTATGAAAGTTTCATGGTGTCTCATGAGTGTAAACATAATTAGATGGCTGGGGATGCATCTACATTTTAGTTGTATTTGAGTTTCTTCTTAGCCCAATGTTTATAGTTTGCTAAATCAAACAAATTCTTTTGGTGAGAACATCAAGATTCATGTGATCTGCTTATTTGGATTAGAAGTCTCTTATCAAATACAATTTGGTTGTGAAATAGATACTCTAGGTTCACTAGATTGTGATTCCTCTACCTGATCGGAATTGGCTACATGATGCCTACAGTAAAAATCTAAAATAATGTCGTAGCTTGCTGTGTTCTTTTGGAAGTTTCATGCAGATGAGACTAGGGAACATGTTCTGAACAAGTATAGTTTGATTAAGATAACAAGAAAATTTTGGGATGGCTTGATAATACCTGTTATCGCAATTTATTATAAGCAATTATCAGGGAACATTATATACTTTTTTTTTTTGTTGTTGTAATTATCAGGGAACATGCTATGTGCACATTGTTTTTCTGCGTTTCTCAGCTTCTTAGTGATCTTCATGTCATGATGGTGGTGGATTGGTTCTTGCAAATTATTGTCCTTTTGTAATTGATGACTGAGGTGCTTATGTCATTTTGTGTGTGAAAGGATCCAAATCATTGAAATCTGTTAATTCAAACAAAGAAGTTGAGAGGTCTTCCAAGAGAAAGAGGAAGAATCAGTATAGGGGTATCAGACAGCGTCCTTGGGGCAAGTGGGCAGCCGAAATACGTGATCCACAGAAGGGGTCCCGAGTCTGGCTTGGAACTTTCAATACTGCAGAAGACGCTGCCAGAGCTTATGATGTTGCAGCTCGAAGGATCAGAGGGAATAAGGCTAAGGTAAACTTTCCTGATGAAGCTCCAGTGCCTGCCTTGAGACAAGCTGGTAAGCTAAATCCTCGGAAGGTTCCTTTAGATGAGAACTCTAATCCACTTCTCTCCGAAACCATGTTTATGAACAATGTGAATGATGGCTGTTGTGAAAATTTGGGTTTTTTCGAAGAGAAAATAAAAACTTTGTATTGCTATGAAGCTTCATGCGCTGCTCCTGTAGTTATGGGACCTAACTCATATGTCCCTCCAGCTGCAACTGGCGGTTACTTCAATTCTGATCAAGGAAGTAACTCTTTTGACCCCTCAGATTTTGGTTGGGGAGAAACGTGTTCAAGGACTCCAGAAATATCATCTGTTCTGTCAGCTGCTATAGAATGTGTGGAATCTCAATTTGTAGAAGGTGCTGACTCGGAGGAGATACTAAAATTGTGCTCCAACAATTTGGGGCCTGCTGATGGGAACGCTGCACACAAGCCACCTGAAGAATTTTCAGTTTTTGAATCTGAGATGAAGTTCTTTCAGACCCCAGATCCAGAAGGAAATTTGGATGTATCAGTTGATGCCTTCCTCAATGCAGATGCAACTCAGGGTGGTGAAAATGCTACGGACCTTTGGTCCTTGGATGAACGTTCCTCTTTAATGGGAGGATTCTACTAAGCTTAGAATGCACTACATGCGGTTTCTTTGAAAATAAGGCTTCAATGAGTGTTGCTCATCTCTCGTATCCAAGCAACTCTACGTTACTTGTCGTAAGCGTTTATTCAGAATTTAACCGGTTTGATCTGTGTTTCCTTCTTTTAGGTGTCTGTGTTTGGGAGGAGGATGGCAACCATTCAAGAATGTTTAGGGCTCATGAATGGTTTGCCCAGTATGTGTTGGTTATTAGGTTATTTACTGTGGCAACGAGCTGAAGACTTCCAATTTTGCTTCCATTTGGATGATAATTTATGAGTCCAAATGCTTTAATATATTTCACAGCTTGGTTATTTACCATTGCAAGTTGCTTCACATTGTACTCTCTCTTCAACCAAGTATAGTTCTCCAAGCCCCCCTCCACATTACATACATGATAAGTTGGTTACCATTAGTTATAGATGCTAAAATGTTTGAAGTTTGTAGTTGCTGCAAAAGAAATTGCAACATTTTACTCTACTTGCAGAAGAAATGTGCTAAAGAAACAGTAATAGGTATGGTCTTGAGTAAATTAGGATTTAGAAAGTTATATTGATTGGTTGTGTATTACAATGCTAGTTTCCTACAAATCAGTTAGTAGTTAGCTGTAAATATATATACTTCTGCTCCGTGACTTGGAATGTCTTTGTGTGATATAGACTAATGGTAATGATTCAACACCATGACAATAAGAGAACAGTTTTCACTACCAACTGGTCAAGTAAACAATGTTCATCCTACGTTACAATTAGGGGTTGTTTGGTTTAGGGATAATTATTTTATTTCGTATTTGGTTGAGTTCTATAAAGTTATAACACAACTGTGCTACTCCCTTTTTGGCTCAAAATACTTAATCACATTTTATTTTTCTAAAGTCTAATTATGTAAATTTGAGCACTATTTTGAGACGTATTTTTTACCATATTATTATGAAAAAAGTTTCTATTTGTAGTACTGTTTGTATGAATTTTGAATTTCTAAATTTTAATTTTAAAATAGTGAATTAATCCAATTTATTTAAATTGACTCACTAAAGTAAATTTGAAACTAAAGATCATATATGATATATTTTAAACAAAAATTGCATTGCCGACCTTTCCATTGGCAGTTGTTTATCAAGAAAAGCATGAACAACGTAATTATTATTGCATAACGTCAACGTAATTAATTATCACCATTTTTTGGAGGTAACTTTTTTTTATTTTTAAATACACTCTAATATATGTTTGTCTTTAATAGCTAAAATTAGGGAATAAGGGTCCTTCACAATTATCTTTACTTTTTTTTTTTTGGTGATACACAAAAAGAAAAAATGAAGTATTGAAATCTGTCTTAAGCCATATTGCTTAAATCTATTAGGAGCAAAATTTCTTTTCTTTGATCGGATTTCCCGTATGTCACGATTTTGTAGACATACAATGCTCTTCTGCAGATTTCCATTATCAATTTTATACTAGCCAATATTTCTCAGACACTGTTAATATGTAATATGAAAGAAAACATTATAAGTTCAGTGCTTATGCCAGTGAAAATGGTACATGATAAGACAGAATGTCCACAAATATGAGTTCGAGTCATAAAGAGACCCAAAAGATGAATGCTCCCGGGGAGGGAAAAAAGTGCTTCTGGATAATGATTTAGGTAAATAAGCCTATGCCCACAAAGCATTTACTATTAGCATTCACATTGTTTACTTGTTTGCTGTTAGCATATTGTATTTACTGTTTTAGCATTTCTGATTTTAGTACCTTAGTAGCATGTTTCTTAGTAACAAAATTTAGTTGTATTTACTAGAGAAGGAAAAAGAGTAGCATATCATGTATGAAAATTTACATGTTTGTTTACATGGAGGTCACTGGGTAGTATTTTGTTACATGGAGGTCACTGGATAATTTGAAAATTTACATGTTTGTTTACATCAGAAGTTATAGATAGTATTCTATTAGCATTTACATGTTTTTGTCCACTGCTTTTACTTGTTTTTTTAGCAACATTTCATGTTACTGATTGTTTAGCATCTAATTGTGTAGGTGCTGATTGAGGCAGTAATGTACTTTCTGAAGCACATCAGAGGTATTGTGCTAGATACATTGAAACAAACTGGTGTAAGAGATGGGGCAAGGGTGAGTTAAAGAAGTTGTGGTGGAGTGCATGTTTTCTCCTTTTCAGAGGAGTTTGAAGACCAATTTCAACAAATCAAAGAGGTAGATGAACCTGCAGCAGTTGATTTGGTAAGCAACTATCCTCCAAAAACATGGTGCAGAGCTTATTTGGGGACAGTTTGCAAAAATCAAGCTGTAGATAATAATTTTACTGAGTCCTTCAATTCATGGATTATTAAAGCAAGGTATAAGCCAATAATTGGTATGTTGAAAGACATTAGGATCAAAGTGATGAAAAGGTTAGGAGAAAAAGAGGGTTCTGTGTTAAAGTGGTATACTAGGACTGATGGTTCTGATGAGAATGATGGACCTGACGGGACTAATTAATGTGATTAGTCCTAATTGTTTGAAGTTGTATAATGAGTATTTGAAGATTACACAACATTGCAAGGTGAATGGAAGTGAGGATCTTGGCTATGAGGTAACAAAAGGGGGTGACAGACACATACTCAATCTAAAGGAGAAGAGATGCACTTGCAGGACATGGGACCATATTGGAATCCCATGTCCCCACGCAAAAGATAAAATCAGTGACTTAATTTAATTGGTATTAGTAAGGAAGAAGCTACGCTTACTTACAAATACAAGTTAGGGCCTGTTAAAGGAGAAATATTCTAGAAAACTGACCCTTCACAAGCCATGGATCCACTAGGTCAGCAGACCTAAAGTTAAGAGGGATAGACAAAAAGAAGAGGCAGTTAAGAGGCAAGGTGAATGGAAACAATCAAGAAAAGGCAAAGTTATGATATGTAGTACTTATGGAGGGTAAGATCTGTTGGATATTTAGTGAGTGTGAATGACAAATTGATTGCAAAATCAAACTAAGAGAGTGTTTTCTCCCACATTGGCAATTTATAGGGAAGGGTGACACTTTATATATGAAAGTGCTCCTTGTAGTTTGTAAACTATTGACAAATTTATACCCCGCGATACAACCTTGCGTGTGCGCGCGCAAAGAGGAGTGCAAACCCAAGACTGTACAGAAGCCAAATTAGCTTGTTCCGTGTGCAGGCGCAACCTGCGGACACGAATTCTCGACTGAGACATGGGACGTGATCAACCCCACGTTTTGCTACTGATTTAAAACGAATCTTCAGAGTCATGCCAAAAGTCATGAATGAATTCAGTGATCCAGTTCAAGAGTTTCTCGAATTAATTGGATACATGAATTCTGACTAATTTATGCACATTAATATGGTAGAATTTGAAGAGTTTCCAATCAAGTCCAAAGGTCACATTCAAGGATAAATACCCAGTCTTCTTCGTCAAACAAGAAACAAGAGCTTTCTGAAAAATCTCTCTTTTGATTACTTCTAATTTCTAAGTGTTCATCAAATTTCGCTTGAGTTCGCTGGTGAAACTGTTTAAGTGCAAAACAAGCTTTACGTTTTTTGTTGTATCTTGGGAGACAGACGCTCGTGAAAAACCTCCAACACTATTTGTGAGGGAACGAATCTGTTTTAAGGAAATTGTGTTCAACACAAGCCTCAGAATTTCTTATTGACTTGTTCAGTGCCAACGTTGTCCTTGCAGAACTGTTTTGCTTATTTTTTTTAACAATCTTAAAACAGACTACCTTCATTGTCGTAATGGCTACTGATCCAGTCAACATTGATGTTACTAATAATGCCAGCCACTCAAATCTTGTGCCTACTGCAACTATTCCAACTTCCGTTCTCCCCTTTGTCCTTGTAAGTCACATGGACAAATCTGAGAAGTTAAATGGTGTGAAATTCAAGAGATGGAAACAAAAGATGATATTCTATTATACCATAGTGAATCTAGACAAGTACTTGAACGAAGTAGCTCCCAAGATACCAAAGGAGTCAGCAGATCCTTAACCGTTGCTAGCGGTTTAAGCCTGGATTTATTTTGAATATTTGTGCAGAAACTACGTGTTGAATAGTTTGTATGATTCTTTACATAATATTTATTGTGCTTATAAGACTTCTAAAGAATTGTGGGAATCACTTGAAAAGAAATATAAGACGAAGGATGCAGGGACTAAGAAATTTATTATTGGGCGGTTTCTTGACTATAAGATGACTGATTCTATGACTGTGATAAGTTAAGTGTAAGAACCTCAAGTGATTCTGCATGACATCCATGCCTAGGGGATAGTATTGAGTGAAACCTTCTAAGTGGCTACTGTTATTGAAAAGTTGCCTCCTGGTTGGAAGGATTTCAAGAACCACCTCAAGCACAAATGAAAGAAAATGACCTGGAGGATTTAATTGTCAGACTTCGAATTGAAAAAAACAACAGAACCTCTGAAACCAAGGCCATCGTTCCTATTGAGGAAAGGTGAATGTTGTGGAGTATGGATATGGCTCCAGGAACAAAGCCATATCGTTCAATAAAAAGAAGAAATTAGAGGCAACTGGTGGTGTCTCTAAGAAAGGGTACAAATTCCTGGGGAAATGCTTCATTTGTGGAAAATAAAGCCACAAATAAAGTGATCGTCGAGCTCTCAAAAAGAATCATGAGGCTAATATGATCGATGATATCTCCAAAAATATGTAAGATATGAATTCATTGTAGAGCAAGAGAATGCTCAAGTTCTTCTACGTGTGATTCCTCATTTGGTTCCTAAAACATGAGGTGAGCTAGTTGCTGTGGTATCTGAAGTGAAACTAATCGGATCCAATCTAAATGAGTGGTGGATTGACACTGGTTGCACCAGACATGTCTGTACTAACAAGAAGTGTTTCTTCGAGT
>JBDJHY010399534.1:0-18150 GCA_039654485.1 Withania somnifera | reverse complement strand
TATTTAATTTTTATATTTATTTTTTGTCATTTGTTATTTGAATTTTCAAATTTAATTTTAATTTTATTATATTATGAATTCGTCTAAAAAAGGTTTAGAAAAGAAATAAAGTGCTCCAAAAAGATTTTTTTTTAATAGAATGATAGGTTTTAGTTCTTCTTCACAACAACCTCAAGTTCCTTTACTTATAATAATAGTAATAATTTAATACATGTGGATGAAACTAATTTTTTTCTTCTCCAAAATGTATCCATAGAAATTAATACTGATACTCCTATTCCCCATAAAATTTTTGAGAGTGTAACGACCTGATTTCTCAGATCATGATGGCACCTACTTTACCACCCGTAGGAGAATCAACCTGTTCGAAGCTGAAGCAGAGGGCTCTATATCAAATACGAAAAGCACAAGTTTAAAACAGCAGTGTATAAGTAAATAAAGCAGAAGTAATAGGAATCAAAGTAAATGCCCAAAACCCGGTATCGGTGTAGTATGAACCAATAAGTACAGAACAAGAAATCAAAATGTCTAAAACTACAGTATCTCCAAAAATACATAGAGATCAAATAGAAATGTTAATGCTGAAGAGAAACAGGTACAATCGGACGCCAAGCTCACCCTAAATTTCTGAAGTAGAAAGTAGTCTGCATGAACAACGATCTGTAATTATGGTCGGTCACGGGTACTAGGATCTGCATATGGGCAAGTGCAGTATGAGTACAAGCTGCCAAAACAACCTGTGCCCTATAGTTTTTGGGGGGCCACTAGGCACATAACAATAGTAAAAGCAGTAAATAAAGGAATACTATGAAGGGGGTCACAGAAGCAAATAGGACAACAAGGGAAGCTAGCCACTCAAATAAGAGGCAAGTACAAGTAGGCATATATCACTAGCTAATCACATAACAGAATCTCAAGAAATGAAGAAAAACATACATACAACAGTATATGTGAATAATAATACAATGAACCGGAGTTAAAAGAAGACTGGAGAAGAACATGGACTGTATACCAGTAACCTCAAATAAAGGGTAAATAAATGACTAATAGTATAAGACACAATATCCCGCATAACATGAAGTATCAATTAACCAATAATAACAACTAAAAAGTAATAAGAATAATAAAGTAATGCAAATAAACGCTGACAAGTCTCCCAGAAAAAAGCGCAGCGTACACAGAAACACACTCACCCATAGACATCACCATACTACCAGGGGTACACTAAAGAAAACAAGTATAGAAAACTAAATACAATCATATGAAGTAACCAGTCCTGTGTACCCTTCTCCTCTAGTACTCGTAGGTCCAGCAGGCAGAACCTATGAAAGGCTAACCTAATATTTTTGGTATATCTCTCCTCCATCCTATACCCCCCTCCGCGTCCCCATAGTCCAGAGGCAAGGTACATGGAGATATGTCACCACGTATGATCTCTAACGTACACATACCCTTACATCCCAAATCTCATAGCCTCAAGGGCCTCAATAGTTTTGCATCTCATGCCTAGTATTAAGAGTCTCATCAAGCCGTACTCGGCAAGCCAGGGTGTAATATCCCTCAATATACTGTATCACCAATATCCTCAAGGGAACTGTATCACCAATGTCTTCATAACCGTCAAATGTGATAAGTGTCAAAAAATTGTACTCGTTGCCATACGACGATAGACTCAAGTGCCAGCAACTGTACTCACTACCAAATGGAGTCGGGCTTAAATCCCAATATTTATTAGTAAACTGATATTTCCCAGTGTCAGGATGTAAATCCTAGACTAAAACAAGTGAAATAGTATTACCGGGTGCTCGATACAACTCTAAGTTCTAAAATAGTTAAAAGGTTATTACTTATATTATTATTAGAATATTGTCGTTTATTAATTTATGTCATTATCCATCTTTAGTGTTATAATCAACCTCTAGCCATCATGACTCAATACTCAGGTGGTGATGTTGACCCAGACACAAACTCTTGTGTCATGATTGCACAACATATCAACAAGTATATAATAACGTATGATCATGTAATAACAATATCCTATGCCCTATACAGGTTTTATTAGATAATTCCTAAGTCACAGACAACATATAAATCGGGTGCCAGAAATATATATCAATACAGGACGGATGCAAGAATGGTACAACATCATTATATCCACCTAGGTGCCGAACCCACGAATGCTATTTATTACAATTATTAAAGCTATAAGCCCAGAGATAGCTCCATGGAGCCTACCTATTATCCGACGATAAAGCGCTGCAAGTTCACGGATAGTACTCCGACTGATATCAAACAGTCTCCAAATGATATAAAACTTGCGTCAAAGTTTTCAATATGTTAATAAGAGTCTAACAGTATAATTAATTCTAAGTTTTGGACTGGGCCTAAAATCAGGCCTACATTAGGCTTGCGTGGCCCGTTTGTCGGAACTGAAAACAAACTGCGCCACGTGATTCCCAATGTTACCATGAACCCATGCTCCAAAATTGAGCACAATTCGAGTGCAAGAAGGTCTTCAAAATAGCTCGGGTCAAAGATGTAATTTTTATGGATCAAACATTAGAATTTCAATGTATTAACAATACTAGGAGAAAAATATACTCAGGAAACAAAGAATTACGTAATTATATAGATTATGGAATGATTTTATCAACTACATCAATTGGGGTTCATTAATTTAGTAACCCAAGAAATTTATGAATTAAAGCCAAAGAAAGACCTTACCGGAGTTAGGTGCGATGCAAAGTAATTGAAAGGGTTTTCCTCAAGTTTATGCTTTATAAATTGAGAGAAAAGTCAAGATTTTGATTTTCTTAACGGAATAGATGAAGAGGTTTGCAGCTATTTATTATTGTTGCTAAACTCGTTGGGGCACCTTTAAGGGTCGCTGGGGTGAAAAATTTAGCGCAGCGGCAAAGGATGCAGGGGAGAGCTTTGGTTGCCGGGGTGAAGGTCGCTAGGGCGAACCCCCTCGTAGGGGCAGTCTGTGCCTGCAATTTCACACCAACTCAAATAAAGAACTCTGAGGGGTCTAGAATGAGTTTTCTAAGTTCAATTTCAATAAATAAAATAGGTAAACAACATGGAAAAGACATTCTGGATCCAATGGAATCGTCGAAATGGACATCCGAGGCCGTCCAAGAAAAATGACCCGAATAAACAAAAGAAAAATTTTCATCTAGCTGCGCTGAATCCTCCCGAATAACAAAAAGGAAAATATAACGTCGCAACATCGAAACATGAAATACTGGATGAAAGGCCAACCTGTAGGAAACATCATCAACTCTCTCCAAAATCTCATATGGCCCAATATACCTGGGACTAAGCTTGCCATAACTGGGACTAAGCTTGCCCCGCAAACCAAATATCATCATACCGCGCATAGGAGATACTCGCAGGAACACTCTATCACCAACTCCTAACTTTAGGGAAGGAAGCCTATGATTAGCGCAGCACTTCTACCTACATTGCTCTACCCTCAATCTATCTTGAATTAATCAAACCTGATCAAGAGAATCATACAACAAGTCTAAAGTGTGGACTCTAGCCTCAAAACCATCAAACCACCCAATAGACGATCTACACCACTTCCATACAACGCCTCAAATGGTGCCATCTCAATGTGGAGTGATAACCATTATTGTAAGAAAACTTTGCCAATGGTAGGTTCTAACTCCAAACACTACTAAAGTATATCACATAAGCCCTCAACATGTCCTCTAACACCTGAATAGTCCACTCGGACTGACCTTCAGTCTGTGGCTAAAATGCAGTGCTCAAATGAACCTCGGTACCAAAGTATAGTTGAGCAGACCTCTAAAACTATAATGTAAACTGGGTGCCTCTGTCATAAATGATAGATACATGAACACCATGCAATCTAACCACCTCACGAATGTAGATTTGAGCCAAATGCTCAACATTATAAAAGGAGTGAGTAGGAATAAAATGAGTTGACTTGGTCAGCCTATAAATAATGACCCAAATAGTATCTAAACCTTTGCTAGTCTGAGGCAAACAAGATACAAAGCCCATAGTCACCCTCTCCCACTTCCATACTGGAAATGGGAGTCTCTACATCAAACCACCTGGTCGTCGATCTCATACTTAACCTACTAACAGTTCAAACACTTAGACACATATTCTGCAATATCCCTCTTCATCCCACTTGACCAATACAATTATTGTAAATCGTGGTACATTTTGGTTGCGCCAGGATGAATAGAATACTTGGAACTATGAGACTCATGTAAGATCAACTACACCAAGTCACTAACCTATGGTATACAAATGCGATCATCATACCGAAGCATCCCAAATAAATTAATAGAAGCCCTACCGGTCTATCCAGTTAATACCTGATCATAAAGAGTAACAAAACTCTCATCCTCAAACTGTCGTTGCTGAATGTAATCTAACAAAGAAGATCTGGCCTCAAAACATGCTAACACTCGTCTAGGGTCTGATAAATCAAGCCTAACCAAATGACTAGCCAACAAATGAATCTCTACCACCAACAGTCTCTCTGAAACTAACAAGGCTACTAAGCTACCCATACTGACTGCCTTCCGACTCAAGGTATCCACCACAATGTTTTCCTTTCCCGGACGATAGAGGATAGAGATGTCATAGTCCTTCAGTAACTCAATCCACCTTCGCTGCTTGGAATTTAACTCCTGGTTCATAATGTACTAATGACAATGATGGTTAGTAAAGATCTCACGTTGAACCCCATACAAATAATGCCTCTATATCTTAAGCGCGAGCACTACCGCCGCCAACTCTAAGTCATGAATGGGGTAGTTACGCTCATGGACCTTTAACTACCTCAAAGAATAAGCAATCACTCGACCCTATTGCATCAGAAGACAACCCAAACCAACACCAGAAGCGTCACAATTCACGGAGAATCTCTGACCCTCCACTGGTAAGGTCAACATTGGCATTGAAGTCAACAAGTCCTTGGGCTTCAAAAAGCTAAACTCATAATCATCAGAACACTTAAAGGAAACATCATTCCTTGTCAATTTGGTAAAAGGTATTGCAATCAACGATAACCCTTCAACAAAGCCTTGATAATATCTAGCCTAACCAACAAAACTTTAAATCTCAGAAACAAAAGTTGGCCTTAGCTAATCATGCACCTCTTGAATCTCTGCTGGATCAATTTTAATTCTAACCTTGGACACTACATGTACCTAAATGCAACGAACTCCAAAAAAAACTCACACTTTGAGAACTTGGCATAAAGCCCGTGTTCTTTTAGTGTTAGAGGATCAACCTCAAGTACTGCTCATGATCGAACTTACTCTGTAAATACACTAAGATATCATCAATAAACACAACCATGAACGAGTCCAAGTACGGCTTAAGAACCCTATGCATCAAATCCATAAAAGTTGTTGGAGCATTAGTTAGGAAAAAGGGCATAACCAAAAAGTCACAGTGACCATAACGGGTCCTGAATGCTTTCTTTGGTATATCCTTCGTCCGAATCTGCAACTGATGGTAATCGGATCACAAATCAATTTTAGAGAACACTAAGATGATCAAACAAGTCATCAATTCTTGACATAGGATATCTATTTTAGACTATTACTTTGTTCAACTGCCGAAAATCAATACACATTCTCATAGTACCATATTTTTTTTTCACAAAAAGAACTAGCACAACCCCAAGGTACCACACTGGAATAAACAAAGCCTTTATCTAATAAATCTTGGAGCTTAACCTTCATCTCTCTTAACTTTACAGGAGCCATACGATATGGAGCAATAAAAATAAGCTTAGTGCCCAACTCTAAATCAATAGCAAAATCGATATCCTACTCGAGTGGTAGGCCAGGTAGGTCATTCAGGAATACATAAAAGAACTCAGAAACAATAGGGAAAGACTCAAGAGTAGGAGTGTCAGCCTGAATATCACGAACATATGCTAAATATGCCAAGCACCCTCTTCGTACTAACCTCCTAGCCGTAAGACAAGAAATAAAGCATGTTGGTTGACGGCTACTAGAACCCTCCCACAGAACCACTAGAACCCTCCCACAGAACCAGATATGAACTAGGTATTGCTAAGTTAATAGTCTTGGCATAACAATCCAAGACCGCATGGTTAGGGGACAACCAATCCATACCCAAAATAATATCAAAGTCAACCATGTGTAATAGCATTAAGTCATCCGAAGTGTCTAGTCCACTGACGGAAATCATACATGATCGATCACCCAATCCACTACTACAAATTCTAATATAGGGATAGAAACACGCATAGATATAGATATACATCACAAGGAAACACTAAACTGGGTGCAAAATAGGATGACACATATGAGCAAGTAGACCTAGGGTCAAATAAGGCCAACACAGGTATAGAACACAAAAAAATCAAACTGTAATCACAATATACGAGGCCACAACCTCAAGTCATGCATAAAGAACATTTAACTAGAGATCACCACCACGATGATCACCGCCATGACCACCGCCCTTACCACGTTGACCACTACCTCTATAACTACCCTATGCCCCACCTCTAGCCGACGGAGGCACTAATCACAAAGGTTGTTCATACTGGGGAGAAGGATGATTAGTGCCCCTCTGAGGATATGACATAGCATAATGGCCTACAAGTACGCACTCAAAACACAACCCAGATGACCCACTCTATTAGGAACCTCTATCGAAACCCATTTGATTGGCCTGCTATGACGATCCAGTTCCTCGTGAATACTCTGCAAGAGATGGAGATGAAACCTTCAATGACACCTACACCGGTCTTCTATACTAACCTTGTGCCAAATAAGAATGACCACGGCCCCCAAAACGGGACCCACTATAACCTCTCTAATGCCTTTGCCTCTTTTCATTGAGTTGAATCGACTTACGCTAGAGGACTTCTATAGAATTAGCATGATAAACTACTTGAAATGGATGACCATCAGAAACTAGAAATGCTACCACCTCTTAAAGCCTATCTCTCAACCTATATGCAAATCTGCGGACTCTCTCCACCTCTATAGGCATGAACTTGACACCGTACATTGACAGCTGATGAAACTGAGCTTCATACTCAGCTACAGACATCGCTCCCTACTCAAGTTTTCTGAACTTCTCGCTCAGCCTTGGACACAAATTTCCTTATGAAAACTCACAGAACTTAGCCCAAGTTGGTTGGGGCGAACTTTTGGTCCAAAAACCATAAATGCTCTCCACCACTATTTAGCCGCACCACGTATATGATATGTGGCATAGTCTACACCATGGTTCTTCAGTACCTCCATGTTCATCAACCTCTCTTCACACTTGACGATGAACTCATGGGCATCCTCCCCTAGAACTTCAGTGAATCTAAGAGAGATCCAAACTTAGAAACCTAGTCAGGAGCTTCTGATCCAAATTTGTCCTAACTGGTTGCTACTCAATTGCAGGATCAACGATTGGACTGGAAGAACCTGAGCAGGCATAGAAATCTCTCCAGGAACAACAGGTAGAACCGGTTACACTATATGGACTTCAGTGGTAGACTGTGATGATGGAATTGTTGGTTTTATCCCCTCGGTAGTAGGACCTCCATAAGAACTGAGTAGCTGCCATGATATGCTAAGAATGTCCAGGACTCAAAAGAAAGAGTTATTTTCCTAAATGTCACCATAGCCTCTCGAAGATAAGAAATGGGCGTCTCCACTCCAATTCGCAGGACTTTACTAGACATTGGTTCTATACACTGACACGAACGAACCTAGAGATTTGATACTAATTTTTTATGACCCAATTTCTTGGATCATGAGGGCACCTACTATACCACCAGTAGGACAACCAACCTCGTTGTCCAAAGCCGAAGCGGAGGACTACTATATCAAATGTGAAAAGCACAAGTGTAATACACAGTATATGAATGAATAAAGAAAAAGTAATAAGAACTAAATATAACTGCCCAAAACCCGATATTAGTGTAATACGAACCACTAAGTACAAAATAAGAAAGCAAATATTTAATACAATTGTATCATAAAAAATACATGGAGATCAAAAGAAATACTGTAGACAAGCAGGAAAATTCAGATGCCAAGCTCACCCTGAATCTCTAAAAATCAATGTAGTCTGCATGAACAATGATATGTAATCAAAGTCAGGCACCTGTACTCGAATCTGTACATGTGCAAGTATAGTATGAGTAAAAGATGCCAAAGCAACCCGTACCCAGTAGGCTTTGAGGGTCCACTAGGCACATAAAACTAATAAAATCAGTAAATAATAGAAGACAACAAATAGGGCCACTGAAGTAAATAGTGTATCGTGGGAGCTAGCTACTCAAGTAAGAGTCAAGAAATAAGTAGAACATGTATTGTTGGCTAATTACATAATAGGAATTCAGGCAATGAAGGAAACTGTACCCTGATTCCATGCAACAGTATATATGAATAATAAAAAAATTAAACAGGATTCAAAAGAAGAACGAAGGAGTACATGGACGGTATACCGGTAACCTTAAGTAGAATGGAAAATTGATAAGGGTGTACCATGCACAATAACCCATATAAGTAGTAAGTCTCAGAAATACACTACCGTAACTAAGATGTAAAGCAATAATATAATAAATAATTTAAACATAAAAGTCATGCTCATCGTAGGCCTTACATCTCCACCAGGGTATACTGAAGAAAAAAAGTGCAGAAAAATAAATACAAACACATAAAGTAATCAGTCCTGTGTACATTTCTCCTCTGGTACCCATAGGTCCAGAAGGAAGAATCTTTGGAAGGTTAGCCTAAATATTCCCGATATATCTCTTCTCTGTCCTATACACCCCATCCATGTTGCTTGAAATCCCAGAGGCAAGGTCCATGGAGCTACGCTCACCACGTATAATCTCTAACGTCATCATGACTCACATCCAAAATCACAAAGCCTCAAGGGTCTCATAGTCTGGAATCTCATGCCTCATATCAATAATATCATTAAGACATACTTGGAAAGTCATGGCGTATAATGCCTCAGTATAATGGTATCACCAATATCCTCAATAGATCGGGTATCATCAAGTCTCTATAACCAGTAATGTGATAAAGTGTCAAAAAGTTATACTCACTGCCGTACGATGATAAATTCAAGTGCCAACAACTGTATTCACTGTCAAACAGAGTCGGTCTCAAGTACAAGCATTAATTAGTCAAATGATATTTTCTAGTGCCAGGATGTAAAGCCTGGGATAAAAAAAGTAAAATAGTATTACCGGGTGCTCAATTCAACGCCCAAGTCTAAAAAAGTTGAAAGGTTATCACTTATATTATTATTATTTGAATATTCCAAATTATTGATGTTTATCATTATTATTAAAATCGGTCTCTAGCCTCCACGGCTCAATAATCATATGTGATACTGGCCCAACCCTAATCCACTCTTATCAAAGCCAAAGGCCCAACCTCTCGTGTCATGATTGCACAATATATCAACAAGTATATGTATAAATGATCATGGAATAACAACTACCTATGCCCTGCATAGGTATTTCTAGACAACTCCTAAGTCACAGGCATCATAAAAGTTCGGGATGCCAATGTATATATCAATGAGGAACAAATGAAAGAACAGTACAAGGTTACTATAACAATCTACCTAACCAACCCACATTTGCTATTTTGTACAATTATTAAAGCTATAAGCACAGAGATAGCCCTACAGAGCCTACCCATCGTCTAGCGATTAAGCATTGCAAGCTCACGAAAACTATTACGCTGATATCAAAAGATCTCCAGATGCTTTAAAACTTGCGTAAATGTATTTCATACGTCAATACGAGTCTAATGGTATAACTTATGCTAAGTTCCAAACTAGTCCTAAAATCGGGCTTAAATTAGGCCTGCGAAGCCCACTAGTTAGAACATAAAATAAACTTTGCGACGGGGTTCCCAACGTTATCAGGAACTCATGCTCCAAAATTAAGCACAATTTGAGTGCTGGAAGGGATCCAAAACATACCAGGCATATTTGACTATAAAGGGGTCAAAGATATAATCTTTGTAGGATTAAATGTTGGAAATTTGATAAATTAACAAACTAGAAGCAAAATATGCTTAGGGAACAAAGAACTACACAATAATATACGGATTATGGCATGAGTTCATCAACTTCATCAATTCGGTCCATTAGTGAAGAAAACTAAGGACTTCAAGAATTAAAACGAAGAAGAAACTTACCAAAACCGCATAGAAGTCAAAAGGAAACACTTAGGGATTTTCCTCAGCCTTAAATTGATGTTTGAAAGAAGTTTATTCGTACAGGAACAGGTTAAAATGAAATTTTTTTGTATAAAAACTTGGATTTTTCCAGGGATTTATATAACTGTCAAGTACTTACTGTATCACAATCGTGAATAGGAACTCCGCGATCGCGTAGAGCACTGTTAGATAAATCGTGACCACATGGATTGGCTTCGCGATCGTAATAAAGGATTCACCTGCACTAATTACAGGCTTTGACAACAAAAATTAAGAGAAATAAAACCTCGAATCACCACTCGAGTTGCATCAGAATCTAATTTATGCAAACAAACTATGCACGCGCACTCGAAATGACATGCCGGACTCAACGATACAGTCAAAATTAGAATCCAAGGTTATTTAGGGAAAATGTTGAGCAAGTCAACATCTAGGCTTAAATTCATACAACTTCTACCAACACCTCGAAAATACAATGTCAAGTCTGAAAAATCAACCAACACCTTCACTAGTTTAAAATCATCATTCTAGAGCTGATGGAAGTGTTAGAATTTTGATCCATCGCTTCGAACACCAAAGTATCACTCAAGCTCTATCTTGGGCTTTAAACTTAACTAAACCCCACAAATGAGCACAAATTGCAAACGAAAACTCTGAAACAAAAACTTAACGTCAATCTTCACTTTGTTTGGCATTCCAGAGCTAATGGAAATGTTGAAATTTAATTTTGAGCTCATTTTGAAGGAGAGTTGACTTTGGTCAACGAGTACTTAGTTTTAGGCTCTAAAATAAATAATTTGAGATACTTCTCAACCGAACCGTTAGGAATCTGAACTACCAGTTCCAACAAGTCATAAATGACTTGGGGCAACTACTGAAATTCTATAGAATGCAAAACCTCGAGTATTTCTCATATATGACCTTGAGGTCATTACAGGAAAGTAGAACCACGACCAACAAATATCAAGATAAGACAATGCTCTTCAGATGCAATACCAAACTCTGAGAAGGACAAAAAACACCATTAGGGTCCAAATACAACCATAAAAATAGACCCACCAACAAGGTGGAAACCTTGTGATGGTCAAATTTAATGGCATCCTTGATCATATTATATCACAAATTGGCTGTTCCACACACCAGGTCTTGTAAGGAAATATAGAAAATCGATGTAATCCATCCACTACTATAAATTAAATACGAGTACTGTGAATAATCTAATCCATATAAAAGACCCATATACCATCATCAACCTAAAAGAGACAAAATATACTACCCAACAAGTAAACTTTCTAAAAATTAATGATGTCATAATACCCTGAAGTTCGAGCATACAATACTTAAAACGGGTGCTGCTACCCTTGCTTGTGAAACTAAGATATCTAAAATTTCCTCGATCAATTAGCAAGGAGGTAACTTGTAGATTTCTCAGTTTCCTACATATAAAAACACTGACGAATCAAAACCCACAGAGACAAACTCAACTAACAAAGCATCCCTTACAACCGGAGTGATGAAATATCTGGGATGGTACTAAATCCTATCCCAGAATGCCTACAGTCTCAATACACATACATTATCAGGTAATCATCCAAAACACCATAAATATCATCTCTATGATTTCCTATAGCAGAACTACATAAGCACTTCCAACAAAATGTTCCCTTCGTAGCGTCTCTCCTTCATGCTAACTGCTAAGATATGCTTCTGACTTACATATAACACCATACCTCTAGTACCCAACACCAACTCTTCCTGTTACCTAACTTCCATAATTGGAATCCTCTATGAGAACCAAGTCTTATTTGATCATAAATGTAGTTATAAACCCACTTGATTAATCGAAACCCAAATAGTCACTATAGTTTGCTGGCGGTATCCTAAAGGTGATACTAACAAAAAATCATAGCACCACCAGAACCTTACTCAAGAAAACCCATATGAAGGTCACATTTACTCACATACAATAACCAAATAGATCATCAACATAATATTGGTATCTCTGATCTACCACTAAGGAGAAAACTAATGGGGTAGACACACAAATAGCTGTAAGAAGAAGATGAATGTCATAACAAGGCAAACCAAAGTACACATATACATAGGAGATAGTAAATCCTGGATCCACTAAGGAAAAAAAAAGTAAAGTGCAACTTGAGACTATATCCACATTAATCATTCCAGAAGTTTCTGCCTCGGACCAACCGGAAGAATATGATGGAACTATTGATCCTTCACCCATACTTCTTAAATCGTAATTAGTACCAAAATTCTTAGAAAAGACATATCGACTCTCTTCAACTCTAAATTATACTCCTCTCTCATCCCAAAGAAAGATCGCTATTGCTCCAAATTCACTCTTTGTATGTCGGCAACTATCCTTACCCGAAGTTGATGGTATCACTACCAATCCTAATAATAATTCTTGTCATGCTCAATCTACTGAATTAGAAATTGATTTCAAGTACATTCCAACCTTCAAATGCCATGTTTCAACCATTACTCAAAGAGTCAAATATTTATTCCAAATCTTAGAGGAAGTCTCCAACCATTTTATAAATTTCTCATACCATAAATGTATACCTTTAACTCATCACCAAATGTCTATGTAACTTAACATAAGGGTCGACATCGAATCATCTCACTTTTTATTTTGAACTCAAAGGCTATAACACATGAATCTTCAACTCTGAACCAGGAAATCATTTATGTCATCTTCTTCTTCCACATTGTCATCTGTTACTAACCAAATGATGTTGTTACAAAACCATTTGAACACCTCAAAATATTTGATGCATATTTTTCTCATCATTCTTTTAACTCATCCACAATTCTTCTTTTTAAGATCACCAAACAATCTAGCTCTAGATGCATATCCTTCTCTTTATTCTATCAAATCCTTTTTAGTACTAGGTCTTACGCAAAAATCACATGATGAAACCTCGACTAAAGAGGCGTAAACCCATGACAAGTCTCTTCTACAGATGGAGAACTGACTAAAATGATTAGAGTTATCTCGGACCAAGGGAACACGATAAGGAATCAATAAAAATGAAAGTATTTCCTAGAGTTTTGTAGCCTCTACTAAACTTGACTTGTGTAGAGTGGGACCTACAGACCTAGTTCTCTAAGACCAACTTGTCATGCCCTAAAAATCAGGCTTGATGGCATCCACGTCCCAACCTGATAGGTCAACCTAACTCACAAATTAATCAAAAGAAAAACCAATTTAAATGTGAAAAGTAATATATAAGTAAAATGTTAACATGTGGAAGACTTCTATTATACCCACAACCAGGTAGCCACTCTACCAGGACACTAAATAAAAGTTTATACAAGTTTGGTCTAAACTCAATGTCTTTCAAAAAAGATGAAACTCTAAGATAATGAAAAGAGACTCCGGAGATTACTAATGAACGAAAAATACCTCTAGATATCCCGGATAAGTGGATAGGTATGACAAGAAGAGCTCAAGTCTGATCTTTTATAGCACCTGCATAAAAAGTACAGAAAAGTGAAGGGTGAGTACAAAACAACAGTTCTCAGTAGCATCCTTTAGTGGTCAAAATATAAAGAACTAGTGACTACTTGACATCTGACCACCCTTCGATACTAAAGCTTACAAAACGTATATATAAAGAAGCCTAACCAACAAAGTAGAACAATACATATATATATCTAGGTAACCCTCACAAGGTACGCCTATCACCAACTTTACCACAACAGTAATCACCTCAAGATGGTCAACAACTTCAAGTCCAATAAAGTATCAGTGGAGTTAACAACAAGTAGCCATGCATCAAGAATAATCATCGAGTATCATCAAGTAGCAACAACAAGTGCAGTTTATGACTCAAATACCAAATAATCTCAAGGAAACACCAATTCTCAAGTAAATACAAATCACCGAAAAGGATAAAAAATCCAAATAAGAAAATAAAATAAAATGAATCCAATGCACAAATAATCATGATGCATGTCTGTCCTATGTCTACACACCCGTTGCTGATATAGTCACAGTCGAGATCCATGGGGGACTCACAAGGTCCATGCAGAACTGCTGTCAAGACCGTCATAGTTAGGTTAGTACTTTTGTTATCTCAATAATATGCACGTGGCAGAGACTGTCATTGTCAGGATTCTTGTCAATGTGATACTTTAATAAAATACCTACTGCTGAGACCATCATATTTAAGTTTTCAATATCAATTTTTTTCCTTAATAAAGTGGGCCAGTCAATTCCACACATAAATATCAACAAATTGAACATATTAAAGAAATCATAAAAGTATGATGCTCAATCAAAACAAATCATAAGGAAATCAATCCCTATGAAGAAACATAATTATCAAGTCACCCATAATAATCTAGCCTCCACAAAGCTTCACAAAGATGATTTACTTTAAAATAATTAAGTTATTATAAGGCAGATTTTTAGCATAGTTTTAGCCCAACAATTCAAGCTTAATCAAAGTATCGAGTTCATAATTAACCCTTCAATTACAAATTTCAATTCTCAAATCAATAATATTGATTTCTTATAGGCAGTCACTATCAAGAATTTCTACATCAAAATACTATTTTCAATTACATAATTAATCTAAAGCAACTTATAATCTAATTAAAATGTGTGATTCAACATTTCATTAAGAATTCACATTTCACATTATTGAAAACCTGCTTATATTATGCCTGACAGGTCCAATATTAACAACCCTAAAGTAGTCTTCTTTTTCAATTACACATGATCTAGAAAGCAATCTCTAATACTTTATAAAGAGATCAAGGAACCACTTGCCTTAAAGGTCGGGAGAATCTATCAATTGTGAGTCTTTTCTTTTCGTAGAGCCTTCAAACGAGAAAAATTAATTCAAAAACATATTACACATAAGAAAAAACAACAAATACCCATATGTTTCTATTTAGCACTTTAGTCAAAATTCTCCCTCGGGCTCACGATATCAAAATTTGAATTTTATTACAAAAATTTATTACTCATAACTTGGAAAACTTAATTATCAAGATCATCAAAACCCCAATCCATTTCAAAATTTAAATCAAGGTTTTATAATTTTTCTCAAGTTCATATATGAAATTTTTGGTTCAAAACCTTTGAATCCAAGGTCAAATCATGAATTAGTTGATGGAAATCTATGAAATCATGTTTAGAAACATTACCCGATGTTTAAATGTTGAAATCCTCTACTTTGGTCTGCCAAAATGAGTGAAAATTATCTCCAGTTCAGAAAACACTAAAATAGTTTGGGTATACAAACTCCATTGCCTAGATTTGCTATTCATCGCAAACACAACACCTCAGCACAAACATAACACATGCTCAATAACTAACTCATCGCGATTGCGGACCTCCCACGTAATTGCAACCCTTTGTGAATCAAGAACCAATGTGAATAGGTGCCCATCCCACAAATGTGAAGCACAATAAACACAAGCCTCCGCGATCGTGGACCCACCCCATGGATGCCAAGGTCACCTGAAGGCAGCAGTAGCTGCTGTGAAATCAACTTGACAAGAACTTAAGGCTTAGAGTGGACCCTTAATTTGTTTAGAATCCAGTGCAATGAATCATATATGAAACTATACTAATTCTGACATCCGTACTCAACAGAACCATCAAATAACATGTACAAGGTTTCTATGACTCAATACTCATTTAACGCATAAAAACTAACTTTAACTCAAAATGACCAAAATGCCCCACGGCTTACTAAAAATATAAAAGAACTCATTCTAGGCTAAAATCCACCTCTCTAATCCAACGAAATCATCAATTTTCGATCCGGGCACTCTAAGTCAGGACATTAACTAAAGTCAACCACTTTCCTTAAAACATAACTTTATCTTGTCAAACTATCCAAAATCACCACGAATAGGATAAAACAAAAAAGGAAGGTGCTACTAGACCAAAGTCAATATTCCGAAGCTAATGGAACTGACAATTTATTGTTTTGAGGTCTCAAACTCCAAATGAGACCTAGAGTTCCATATTTATTTCACTTCAAGGCTTCAAAGCTCAAGATTCCTAAAATCTTATTCAGAACTAATTCCATTCTTGAACAAACTATGAAATGATACTCATTTTAGTATAATGTAACTATGGAAAAGGCAAGCTGATAAAATTCACAAAAATTAGAAAATGACCTAGAGGGTCGTTACAGGTGGCTGGTGAGTCTAGAATCCACATACGAAGTAATTCAGTTAAAAAAGCAGAACAAGAAACATTTAATCACTATGTAAATCATTAACTATGCCACATACCTTTTTAGACTCAGGACAATCACTAGCAAAGTATCTGTTGTTCCGACAATTGTAACACTTGAGCTTAGCCATGTTTACCTTTTTCTTTGAAGAAGTAATATTTTATCTCCTTGTTGATCAAGCTTAAGCTTCTTTGATGCTTTTATTTTCCATTCTTTTGAGAAAACTTACCATGCTTTCCTTTTCTCCATGTTCATATTTTGGACCAAAGTTAGTCAATACGCATTTTTGGTAGCATTGTCAACTCCGAGGCGTTCTTCCTCGAATTCTAAATGACATTTAGCTTTTTTTTTTTTTTGTAATTTTGATGTTGAAATTATGGGTCAAATGAATTTTTATATTTTTTTCGAGGTAAAAAATGAATTAAATCTTGAATTTGTTGCTCTTTGGTTAACACATGACCTGCATCTTTCAATTCATTTACCATATTTGACATATGATGTAGATGCTTACCCATAGTATGATTAGAAAGTTTCTTATAAGTATCAAACATAATTGTAGGATCCATTAATTTAACAACAGAAGTATGACCAAAATTTTCTTTTAAAGCCGACCACATATCCTTAGCATTGTTATGTTGTTGGAATTCTTTCATAATATCATTACCAATGCTGCTTATGCAAGCAAGAATTCTTCTATTTTCAAGATTAATATGCCTCAGATCTTTCACAGATTGAGGAGTATCACTATTTTTAGGAACTTGTCATAGACTCATTAAGAGCTTCAAGAGTCTTTTCGTCTTTCAGGACATATTGAATTTTCATGCTCCATATTTCATAATTATCATCATTAAGATTATCTATTTTGTTATCGCAGCAGTTAACATACTGATTTAAGTAAGTATAAAGTTTCATGAAATAACTATGTCCGTTGTTGTAGCGTAAATTCATATACATACTAATTTTTAAAATAATTAACTATGCCAATATTCATTTCACATCAGGTTCAAAATCGAAAGTTTATTAAGTCTCCAATCATGATCTGAACTCTAATATGTTGTAAATCTAACACAATTAATCATCTAAGAAACACTTATCTTAAATCACATAAATTTAAGGCTAAATAATTATAAATTCTATAACAGATATAGAAACACTCAATTATAACAAATGATACAAAAATTTATATTATTCATATCAGATATAAATAATCATCATACAAAAATAAATATATATTATCACTGCAATATTTTCATGTAAAGAAAAATAGATACACGTCTATAAACAACATATTCCTTATAGGAAGCCAATGGAAACCATAGAAAGTCCTCCACTTTTCACAGGTTGTGTTTTTCCTTTTTTTTTTTAAAAAAAACTTTCTTTAAAATATTTTAATGCCGTGAATACACTTCACCCGAGAATAATAACAAAAAAGGAAACCATTCTTAACAATTTTTTATTCAAATTCCAACATCCATCCAAATGACAAAAGTTCTCTTAGAATTTCAAAAGGATCGCGTCAGAGAATAACATTTATGGATGGCCGTAACACTATTTTCATCTATGTATGGCCGTAACACTATTATGGCGACATTATAGACTAGAAAATAAATAAAATTCTACGCTCTGATGTCAATCAAATCATATAATCATAGATAATTTTATAAGATCATTAAATAGTATTTCATTAGTCAAATAGTGCAATTACATAT
>JBDJHY010399430.1:0-18151 GCA_039654485.1 Withania somnifera | reverse complement strand
TGGGAGGAATTTTCCACGTTAAAAACTAATTAGGGAAAGTATTTTTGATGAAATGAGGCCAAAGGGGTGTCTTACACCCTTTAATTGAATGTTGTTGGGTGGGTCAAGGCTCAAGAAGGTCTATGGGCCCAATCTGAAAATACTAAAAATAAAACTAAGTATGGGATTTGGGGTAAGGTGAGGAGGGAAAAGGAGAGAAGAGATCTGGGCACACCTGAATAGGGTAACTGATCCGTGTACACCTGAGCAGGGTAACTGATCAGGGGTACACCTGAACAGGGTAACTGATTCGAGGTATACCTAAACAGGGTAACTGATTCGGGGTACACCTGAATAGGGTAACTGATCCGGGGTACACCTGAACAGGGTAACTGATTCGGGGTACACCTGAACAGGGTAACTGATCCGGGTTACACCTGAATAGGGTAATTGATCTGGGGTACACCTGAATACGGTAACTGATCTAGGGTACACCTAAACAGGGTAACTGATCTAGGGTACACCTGAGTAGGGTAACTTATCCGGGGTCAAATCTGCAGGCTGCTGTAGAATTTCATAAATCTCAAATGGGGTCTCGAAATTGACACAGAGTCTAAATTTAACAAACCATATATGTTTTCTGAGTGGAAAACATATTTTGGACTTAATGGATTCCACGAAAATTTCATAGGAGATCATTTACTCCTAATTACCCATGAAACCAAAAGGGCCTAAAGGTGCATTTCTCCGCCAACATTCACAACGACATGCAAGAAAATTAAACCAACACCTCTCCTAGCCTATATTTTTCATTTTAGACCTGCTGAAAGCATCAGAATTCCAATCTGACACTCCAAACATCGTGTTTCCACACAAACTCCACTTTTAGACTAAAACTTAAACAATTTCCACAAATTCACATAACTTGCAAACGAAACCTCCAAAACATATACTTAAGGTCAATCATGACTTTGTTTGGCATTCCAGAGCTAATGGAACTATCAGAATTTAATTCTGAGGTTGTCTTGAAGGAAAGTTGACATTGGTCAATGAATACTTAACTTTAGGCTTTAAAATATGGAATTTGAAATATTTCTCAACCGAGTCGCCAGGGATCTGAATTATCGGTCCCAGCAAGTTATAAATGACTTGGGGAAATTGCTGAAATGCTCTAAGATGCAAGAAAACACGTATTGATCATAAATAACCATGAGGGTCATTACATAGAAGATGTCAAAGATTAGGATGAAGTAAGACTTTAAGGGAAGAAATGTAGGCTAGGGGACACTAGGAGCTATTTTGGCAAAGAATAGTAACAATGTTTCCCAAGAGCTTTAATACATTACTTTTCTCATTTACACCTTTCTTCAATCACCTAGTCTCCTCCACTGTTCTCCCCCATGTTCTTTCGTTGTTTTACCACCATGTTTAAGAAAGTTCACATATCCGAGGTAGGAAGTATTTTCTATCAGTACATATTTATTTTTTCAATTAATTTTTGCATTTGTATTTTCTTTACTCCCCCACCATCAACATAGACTTTTCAACACTAATATTTATAACCATGGGGCTTCAACATCACAATTCATTTTCCCTTTTCTTCAATTTTACACTCTTTAACATCTTAACCTTTTTAACTAGAGCACTTAGGAGTTTCGTATAAAATTCAAGGTCTATTAAATGAAAAGGATTAGGCTTCATATGAGGCTACAAATGAATATGATAAAATATTAACGGGGATAACCCAGATAATACATAAAGGGTTTTTTAAGTAGGGGATAAATCATGGCTACTAAAAATGTCTATATCATAAACATAACATTCTTCATTTTTTATTTTAAACACAATGGGCAAGTTCTAGATATCATAATGCAAACGCAGAATACAACAACTACCTGCCACACACATGGCACATGCTCAACCTAAGAAGGATACGTGTAGACTCTCAAGTAAGTAATTATAAGAATATAAAAATTAAGATAAAATCATAGAGGAGTCAAATAAATGAGTCCAATTGTCTCAAAAATAGTCGGTCAAACATTACAACATCCGTTTAATCTCAAAAATAGTCATTCAAACTTTACAACATCCTTTCAAAACAAAAAACAATTTTCATTATGTAGTCAACCATAGCCTAACTAAAGAACCTACTATCCAATTAGTGAAAGGGTTTTGCATATTAATCCTAACTAACAATTTTCCCTTAAGATAGTCATCTTCAAGCCATCATCGGAAAACATCCCTAACCTATGAATAAAATTTAAAAAGTTTACACCTAAAGATAAAAAAATTAACATATTGGATCAAAAGGTACCCCCTCAATAAAGAACTAGAAAAGGAACCAAGAGGTAGATGAAGTCTGCTCCTAAAAGACCAAAGAGAGAATAAAACTAGAATAAGGAAATTTTTAAATTTAATCAAATTAAATAAAAAGACTCCTATAACACACTTCACCCTAATCAAAAGAGAAAATATTCCCCACCCCACACTTAAATCACACTTTGTCCCCAAAGTATAAATTAAGAACAAGCATAGAAAATCTCTCTGAGGCCTCCAGGCCTATCTAACATCAATTTTACTCATAAAAGGGTTTTGGACCTCACACCCAGTACATATCATGCTCCTTAGCTTTAGGTTATAGATACTTAGACTTTCCCTCAGCCCATAGAATAAAAACAAATAGAAACCAATGGTGGTTCTAAAAATTTAAAAACAAATGGAAAACATTACCTTAACATGGTTGCCTACTAAGAAGCACCTAATTTATTATCGTTGCATAACTCACATCACATCCACTTAACCATAGTCCCTCACTCTTTTTCTCCCTTTTGGAGGTAATCTTCTTATATTCTCCTTATCCAAATTATTATCATCAAGCTCAACTCTTCTTTTTATCTTTTTACCCATTGCAAGATCACATACAACTTTTCATACTTAGGCTCTGATTTACTCAACATTTTTTTCACATTCATGAGATAGTCAAAAGATGTAATTGAAGGCTTGCACTTATAATGACCCTCATGGTCATTTATGAGAAATACATTACATTTTGTATTCTAGAGCATTTTAGTAATTGGACTAAGTTATTTATAACTTTTTGGGACCACTAGTTCGGATCCCTAGTAGCAAGCCTGAAAAATATCTTAAATTTTTTATTATAGAGTCTAAAACTAAGTACTCATTAAGTAAAGTCAACTTTCCATCAAGACGAGTTCAAAATTAAATTTTTACAGTTCTGTTAACTCTGGAATGCCAAAAAACGTTAATATTGACCATAAGTTTGTGTTTCAGAGTTTTTGTTTGCAATTTATGCCAATTTATGGATTTTAGTTAAGTTTAAGGCTTAACTTGGAGCGTGAGTGGTATTTTGGTGTTTGGAGTGTTGGATTGGGATTCTGACACTTCCCTCAGCTCTATAATAGTGAATTAGGCTAGTTTGACCCATGGTATGCATCCCAAGGTATTCATTCTCGATTTTAGTTATTATATGAAAAGTTAGAAATTTTCTAGTTTTGGCTAAGTCTTGGTTGGGGTTTATTTTGGCTCAAATGATCTCCAATGTATATTTCATTGATTTTTCTGAGTTCAAAATGTATTTTTCACATAAAATGCATATTTGGTTTGTCAAAATTGAACTCCATTTCATTTCTGAAACTCTGGTTGATTCAGAAAAGTTATTGTTTTAGTGGTGCAGCTTTAACCGGTTAAAGTGCCGATTTATCATACAGGATAGATAAATCGAACACTCTATTGAAAAATTGGCTGGACTAATTTATCAAGAAATTTGACCAATAAATCGATTAATTGTCCGATAAATCGATGCCTGCCAGTGTCAGGGGTGCCAATTTATTAGCACTTTTGGTCTGATAAATGTAATGACTCGCTCGGTCATTTCCTTTCCTTTTGTCTTTTCCTGTGCTTAGAGATATTTGGTAGTTTCCCCAAGTCATTTATAGTTTATTGGGACTGGTAGCTTGGTGCCCTGCTGACTCATTTTTTGTTATCTTATTTTTCTTATTTTGAAGTTTTGATTTTGAAATAGTGGAACTTAAGAGTGAAATAGTAGTAAACGTATTCAAAATATCGACTTTGGTCTAGTTGGGCCTTAACGCTACATCCTAGGATTTTCCTTTTAAGTTTGGTTGTGTTGTAGAGCTTTGGGGAAAAATCAGTTTGGCTATTTTGTAGAAAATTTAGCCCATCTTAACTTCCTTCTTGGGCCTGGCCCATGCAGCATCATGAGCAAGGAACCGACAATATTTATATGTATCAATTGTGTCCTTGAAACTTACAGATCTTTTCCCAATCTTCATTTTTCTGCTTTCATCCGTCCAACCTGCGGTTAAGTCCCTAAACTCAATCAAATTGAAGGAAAGTCCATCCCCAAGCTCACCATTGTCTTTCCTTTTGTTGGTAAGTTTTTTTCTTTGCTTCCCATAGAATTGGTAGTTTTTCACCATTGTTGAGGACTTGGCTGAGTGTAGCTGTTGTTCCTTATTTAGATTTGGTTGAGTATAGTTATTGTACCTTATCTAGACTTGTTTATGTATAGTTTGTTTATCTTTACTTTCCAGTTGGTTATGGTTCAATGCATGAGTTCTAGCTTGCAGCTGTTTTATCTTTAATTTCCAATTGGTTATAGTTCAATTCATGAGTTCCAGCTTGCAGCTGTTTTATCATTGATTTCCAATTGGTTATGGTACAATTCATGAGTTCCATCTTGCAGCTTTTTTATTGTTGTTTTTCATTTGGTTATGGTTTAATTCATGAGTTCCATCTTGTAGGTGTGTTTTTATTTTTCCTAGATTGGTTTGTCGATGTCTTACCCTTTTTCCCAAATTGGTTTACAGATGTTTTATACTTACTTCCCAGTTAGGTAATGTGCAATTCTTGCATTCTAGCTAGTTACTGCTTAATGATGTGTTTATCCACCCAAAATACATTTTGGGTTTGTTAGAATTAGGGACTCCTGATGCTCATTTGAAACCCTTGGAGTATTCCCCTAGGTTGCTACAGATCACAACCTGCCCTAGTGCCCTAAGGTCACCTTGGTGAGGCCGCTTGGGCAAAGTCGCGCCAATGCCCCGAGGTTGCCTTGAAGAGTTTGTCTTAGCGAGGTCACCTTGACGAGGTCGCCTTGGCGAAGTCACCTTGGAGATATCACGCCAGCGCCCCGAGGTTGCCTTAATGAGATCATCTTGATGAGGTCACCATGGTAAGGTCGCCTTGGTGAATTCACCTTGTCGAGGTTATGCCAGCACCTGAAGGTCGCTTTAAGGAGGTCATCTTGGCAAGGTCACCTTAGCAAGGCCTCCTCAGCACATTCGTGCCAGCGCCCCGAGGTCTCCTTTACAAGGTAGCCTTGACTAGGTTGTCTTGGTGAGGTCACCTTAGCGAGGCCGCCTTGATGAAGTCATCTTGGCGAGGTCATGCCCGCACCTTGAGGTCACTTTGGTGAGGTCATCTCAGTGAGATCGTCGTGGCGATATCACTTCAATGAAGTTCACAAGTCCTTCTTAGTTTAGAATTCTAAACTTTATTTCTTCCCCTTGTTCCTGCTTTAACCTGTGAGGTCACCTCGGCTGGGTCACCTCGTCAAGGACCACCACAGCAATCCCTAACCTCTAAATAGGGCTTCACTCTTTCATTTTAGCTTACTGCCCTTACATTCTTAGTCTCTCCTTGAGCTCACTGTTGGACCACGAGTCCTTTGAGCTAAGGGCTACGCACCAGTGTGTTAATTGTGTTCGCGAGATGCAAACCCCACTTCCTGACCCAGTTGCTCGTACAAAATGGGTCTTTTATTCATATTTTGACCTCATATTGTAATTTGTATTATCTCAGGGGACATCAACAGTGCTGGAGCTTCAGGTCGACCGTACGCGCACTTGAAAGATTTTGACGGCGTCCAGGTAGGCTAGATTTATTTTGTGCGTTTTAGACTGAGTCAATATTAATCATCTTGTGATACGGCTAGCAGTGTGGGCTGGTTTATTTAGGTTGATCCTCGTTTCTCTATTAATTTTCATTGTTGGATTTTGGGGGCCTGTGAGAGGGTATAGAGGGTGAAGGGTTGCATGCCCAGGTTTTAGCCCACCGTACGGAGGCCAACAAATTGTACAACTCACCATAAATTCTCTCTGACGCTTGACTACGTGCAGTTGAATCTAGAAAAAAATTTGTATCGGGTCAAGAAACACTTCATTAGACTGATGATGGTGAAGGAAATCCATAAGAAGACCCTTGAACATCTCTGTCATGAGCCAATTTCTCATGTCATGAGGGAACCTACATTCCATCATAGGAGAACCACCCGAAAATTATGAAAATAAAAAGCAATACATAAAAGCAAAAGATGAAAGCATAAATAAGTAAAGAACACGTGGAAGTCTAATACAACAAATGAAAATCCCCTAAACCCAGTATACTAGTACACAAGCCTATAAGAAATAAATACAATATCTGAAGTAAAAAAATGCAGTATCTTCCTAAAAAGTTCAAAATGACAGAATAAGACAGATAAGGAAAGGTAAGGGTAAGCTCTGAATGCCAAAAGTCATTATCTACCTTGGATCAGAATAGTCCGCATAAATCTGATATTAGTGTGGACGAATCATACTCGGGTTTGCACTAAAAGATGCAGAGTTTAGTATGAGTACCAAAAACAACGGGTACCCAGTAATCATCATTGGTCGACTAGGATCATATAGGGAATAAAAAATAGTAAATAGAATATAATGAAGAAATAAGTCACAAAAATCAATGAGTACAAGTATAGGCAAGTAATGCTAGCTATCGATAAATAGAAGCAATAACGAACAAATAATGGAGCTATCTAATCACAATAATGGAAGAACCTGGATAAAGAAATGAAAGTGTACCTGAGTCCTTGCAACATATAATCAAGTAAGGAGAATAAATAAGGTTAATGTATCGATAACCTCAATAAAAGATGAGGGAAAAAGGCATAATCAAATATAATCCACACATTAACAACATCTACTATACAAGGAAGTTCTAAGTACTATCAAATAACAATCATAAATAAAAGACAGGAAGTAATAGACAAATGAATACAAGTAGTCACACTTACTCGCTGGAACCCATAAAGACCAAAAGAAATCATCGACGAAAACAGGTGTGGAAAGTAACACAAACATGAATGCAATATACCAAGTGTCTCAATATTATATGCACCCATTTCCGGCATATACTTCTTGTGAAGTGGAACCTATAGGAGTCATAAGACAGGTTGTCCCCTCTTTCGGCTGCAGTCTGGATCGGTAGGGCCCATGGAGGTGTGCATGGTTACATACTACTCATAGCTAAAATATCTCAAGTCTTATGTGACCAACCGCGACCGGGTCTAAAAATAGTCAAAACCTCATTATCCATGCAAAGACGCGACCCAGTTTAAAATCAAGTAATGGATAATACTCAACATCCAATATCGAGCCAAAGCTATAATTCTAGCAAGGTCATTTGCACAGCTCCAGTTTTTTTGTCCTAGACTAAAACACGATAGAACACGGGAGTATTGGGAGCCCAATAGAAAATAGAATATTATAACAAATTAGGAAATCCATGAAATAACCTTTTTAAGTAAAGATTCTTTTACAAATCAATTTCATATAAGTATTAACTGTTAATACCAAAATCTATGTGATTAACTTTCATTATCAAAATAGTGCAAGTCAAAAGGGGTTCTCAAGCCAATCAATATCTAAAAATGGGATCTCAAGGCCAATCAATATCTGAAAATGTGCTCTCAAGGCCATACATGGTTTAAAATCAACAATATTGGGAACTTGGAAATAAATAGTAGAATCCCATGCATAAAATCTCAGTTGTATGATGATGGCATCCTCAATCATAAATATTAGATCACAGAAGGTCCTACTAGCCATGCACATGCTCAAGATCACTAAAGCAAGCATAACCATCCTAGTCAATGTCCGGGACTCATGGACATTCCCAATGGTCACACCATCTATGTTTCATATTCAATCGAGACCACTCAGGGCCATAGGGTTATCTACAATCAAAATACTACACTAAAAGGAATATCAAGAACTGGACTAAAGAAGCGAACAGGGTAAAGGGTACCAAGTAAGAACTCACAAACCCTAGGATACTAAATAGTACTATTATTTCAAATATAAGTCTCGTCTATGATCAGTAAGCAATAGTTTACCTGTCTTTCGAAGACAAGCTTGCAAATACTTAGTAGAATTAGTTAGAAAGACTCCAAATCTCAAAAAATATGCAAACAAGCTCGAAAGATCATGAAACTAAAAAAATAATGATTTAATTGTTAATAGGAGTCAAATGATACACAAAAATTATGAAAATAACCGAGGTCAAAATAGGTCTATGAACCCGCAAACCCGAAATTGCAAAAAAGGTACTAAAATGTTCCCCACATCATAGAGAAATCATATCAAAATTTTGAAGCTAAAACGAGCAAACACTAAGCTTGAGTTAAAGAAATAAAGTGAAGAAGCTGCTTTGAGAATTTGGAAAATTTTGGAAGAAATTCAATGAATTTAGGATAGGAACTTACCAAATAATGATGGAAAAATGATTAAGAACATTCTCCAATGCTTCCCAAGCTTAATAGAGACCTATTAATTTTTAAGTTCAACAATGGAGTTTTTGAGTGAAGAAGAATGAGAATTTTGGGTGAAATTTAGATAAATTTGAGTTAAAACATACACATATTTTCTTGGAAAGTTAAGATAAACAAGACCCAATGATTTCCAAGATGAAACACTAAATCTCACTTCAATAATTTCTGCATAAATCAATAGGTAATGAAATGTCTGGAATTTCTATGGAAACTAAGAAATTTGAAGAAGAAGACTTACCCCAAGGATCAAAATCACTTGAAAGATTTTAGGACTTAAAAATGGTAGAAAATACCTTTAAGACTCATATAAGGATTTAGGAATAAGTAAAAAGACAAAAAAAGCCTCTAAATAACCCATTTAAAGATACTCTGGAATTTTCCGCATTGACCCAAGCACGACCCATACCTAGACCACAAGGTCCATACTGGGCATTCTTGACAGTATACAATCAAAAATTTAAACAGACATTCAGAACTCGTTCGGAATCCCATATATGCAAACCATATATTTTTTAGTAAAAATAATATTTCAGACTCAATGGAATCAATGAAAATGTAATAGGAGATCATTTTTATTAGCTATGACCAAAAAAACTTTATAGATAATCAAATGTTTCAACCAAACACCGAAAATGAGACCTAATACCTGGGAACAAAACCAAGACTCCACCGAACCTCATCTCGACATTCCGGAGCTAATGGCATAGTTGAATTTTCAATCTGAGGCTTCGATCATCAAAAATTAACTAAAGTCAAACTTGTAGCTCCCAAAAACCATTATCTCGTCAAACAAGTTAAAATCACATTAAAATCTCATGTACCCAAAAAAAAGGGTCCATCTAGATAAAAATTCATGTTCTTGAGCTAATAAAATATCAGAATTTGATTCCACCCTCGTTTTTTGAGAATTTTAACTAAAGTCGGCAATTCTAAAACTTAAGGTTCTAAAATAGGAAAATGGACTTATCAACCAAAAGAATGACACGGGAACTAAAATATCATAAGTTATAAATTACTTAGGGCCTCTACAGAAAAGCTCTAAGATGCAACAAATTCCAAAACCACAAAATAAGTCATTACATGCTCCTAAGCCTAGTATAAATTCTCTTCTAGCTTCTGAGTGAAACTCACAATTTTACTTCTCAATTTTGCAGTCTTACCAGATAGGAAGAATCAGATGAGGAACTTTCTTGCAATCATTCCATTATGTAATGGAATTACTAGGCTCTCCATTCAAATATCTTTTTTCCTTTTCCCAACAATAAGAATATGAAAAGTGTCAACCTTATATAATCAATAGACTCCGACTAGGTGTGTCACTGGTCTCTAGAAAGTTTTTAATATAGACTTGTGGGTCTTTATGTGGTAGACCAGTAAACTACCCGCTTATGTTCTATTTCATCTTGATTCTACCCCTAGGTTTCCATTTGTCGATAGTAAAGGTAGCATTGGTTGCAAGTAGGATTGTGACTTCACATACTAGCCTGGCTGTCATAGTCTCAAGAATAACCTTGACCTATTGATGTTACTCAATCTTTCATATGGGATACAGTAGTGATGCTTCTATTTTTAACCTGTTTAAGAGTTTATCGGGTGTAGGATTTGTTTCTACCAAATGCTTACTCCTTGGTAGCTTAACTCAACAATTAAATATATACCAACAAGATAAATAGTTAAGACCAAAATGGGTAGCACTTATCAAATAAAATAGTAAACTTAAAACTAGAAATTTACTAATCTTAAATCCCCGACAATGTTTTCCACAACCAAACATACATGGTCAAACGAGTACCAAAGTGACTCGTTTAGAAAGATGGGTTATCATACCTAAGGGACTTGGAGTTAGAAAATTTTCAATTTCAATTCTACTTTTTAATTCAACAAGTTCAAGTTTATAAAAAAGTTCAAATATTTTCAACTGTAAATTAAATAAAAAAATAAAATAGTATAAAATTTAGATTTTAAAAATAAATAGAGAGTTCTAGGGTTTTCATCTTAGTTTGCATTCACCTATTTTTGGTTTCTAGTGGTATTGGTGTTGATCATCATTATTGATCTATGGGATTAGTTGTATAACTTGGGGTGTTTACCTTTTTAGTCGTATACCCAAACTAGTCACACAACTACACCGTTTAGCAGGAATGTGAGGGTCTAGTTTCAACAGAAATAAGTTATCTTCCCATTTCATAATAAAGTGGGGTGTTTATGTATATTTCTATCCAACCCAAAAATCACTCCTAGACTTCTCTAAAATTTTATCTGTACTTCCTATGTTCTTTGTTTCGTCTGTTGGTTTTTGTGTTCCATTCACCTCAAGACCATAGATTTATCCTAAAGTTCGTGATGCTTTAAAATAGTAAAATCAAGAACATGGAACGATTACATGACTTGATGAATAAATAAATCAACTACGAAATTAAACTGTGCAATCATGATCCATAGACTCAACCTCATAAAAATGGTATTTATCCACTCATATTTTTATAAGGAATCACCATTAAAGAGTTCATAAGTTAAAACTAAAAGCAAAAAAAAAAACAAAGAACTAAGAACCCTAGGTAGAGCTCTCTCGATGTCTTCAATCCTCTCTTGTGTTTTAATACAAAGATCTCTAGTAAAAGTGGCTAATTTCCCCTTTTATAAGCCCCAAAACCGTGAAAAAATCGAGTCCCAAACGAAATATAATCAGTGGTAAAGCAGCCCCACACTTAAACCAAGTTAAAAGAACATTTCTTAGACGTGTTTGAGAAGTGTGTGGCACGGAGTTGACTTCTGCAAACGAAGGGAGTGGAGAGTGTATCAGAAAGCCATTTTCCAGTGATATGCAGGTCTCAGTTCATTGTTCATTTCATGAACTGGAGGGCACGCCACAGGGATTAGTTCACAACAATACAATTTCATTAAGCATTCACTAGTTTGCACGTCTTGCTTCGTGTTTGAGCTTGATTATTGATTTATACATCATACTAACTCAGACCAAGCTGCATTTATGTGCTAAACTAAGCTTCAACCGTCAATATTAGATCGCCAAAAGCAAATCTCCATAGCACAAAGCCAAATAAGCACAAGCTAGGCATGATTTCACTAGTTGCATTCTTCAAGTTTGGTCCTTAATCAATCAACCTTGGTATCTTATCTCCAGCCTAATTTAGCCTCAAATTATTACTACAAGGTATCATCACAATAATTATAACCTTCATCAATTAAAGCTTAGTCAAAGCAATACAAAAACAAGCACACAAGTTGCCCGATTTAACTAGCGATCCCGTCTAAACTCTATTTGATCATTTTGAATCTTGTTTTGGTTCAAATACACCTTAAATACTCTAAAGATGAGTCTTATCATATAAATACATAAATAACACTACATATGAACATAAATACACCAAGTTAATCTTAAAACTAAACTAAAAGGTGCATAAGTAATGACTCTTAGGAGTGTAAATTTAAGATCACACTCGGTGCTGCATCTGGGCCATCAATGTAAATGCATACCTTCTTAATGATAGAACTGGGTGAATCCTCTCATTTGGAGTGATATCCCACATACTAGGAATATACCACCACTCACTTTTCAAATCTTTCGACCTCTGCTTCTCCGACCTATGTGCCTGAGTAGTAGGTGGAGTAGGAGCTGCCGGTTATGGACTTTCCTCTGATGAACCAACCTCATTATCGAACCTAGATCTCTGAGATTCTAGCCTCATCTGTACTACCATGGTCTGAAGATCCCTCTCCCTCTTCATACTAGGATAGGTGTTGCAATTACTGAGGACTTCCTCTGTGCCTATTGCCTCATTTCACGAGGTAGATATTGTGTATCGAGCTCAGATATTGCTCTTCAGACCCGCTATGTTTGGTGCCAGAGGATTTATCAATCAACTCATGTTCTACTTCTTTGGTTTTTTCTTTTTTTCCTGGAGTCTTCTTATTTGCAGCCATGGTACCTACTGAGGTAGACATTAGACTGAGAACAAAAAATGAAAAACAAGACTATTAGTGTTTAGATATACAGTACGAATGAGTCTACGAGCTATGAAACTAGAACCACGACTTATGGTCTGAGCAGCTAACTCACTTAGCAATACCCAGTTTTTATGTTCAACAGTACGAATCAGACTACAGGTCATACTGTTGACCTTACGGGCCATAGGCTTGTCCACAGTTTTGAGTCCAGGACAAGGTCCAATTCTGATACAACAGTACAGGCCATACTAATGGTTGGTCAGGTTGATTCTATGGGCTAGTATGAGTTATACTGTTGATGCCTGTGAACATCCTTCTGAGAGGAATCTACAACCAAGAGTACCATTATTACAATTGACAGTACGGGTTGTACTATCGTTCCTACGCCCTGACCTGACCATTGTACCATAGTTCCTTCGTATTCTCACTCTACAGTGAGGTTACGACCTTTTATATTGTTTTCAGAGGTCATAAATCCCAACGAGGAGTGAACTTACTAAGACACCATAGCGTAAATCAATATAAACCATCAAGACGATCGATAGACTCGTACAACTATTCTCGTCTAACCAATTCTAGCACATAATAGGTCCTCAAACTTCACCTACTTTTGAAAAATAGGATAGTTAGGAGGCTGGCGGGAAAGAACAATGTCGAATCGTTTTTGATGTGCTATGAGGACGTAATGCTCGCAGCCTCATTGGATGTAAAACACCCGATCGAACCATCTATACACAAATTAAGCAACAACCTCAATATAATAGACAACTCATGATAAAAAAAAACTAAATTTATGTGAAAGCCTATACTCTCATCATATATTGTAATGCAGGTACATGAACCAAACAAACATTTTATTATTTATCTCCCCAAAGCACAGTGGCATTAATTTAACATGTAAAGTCCCCAACAATATACCAATTAAACCATGGTAATTGCGTTCCTATTTTTACAAACACTAACCTAAGATTCCTTCAGCCCCGTTGCACAATAAAATAAATTTTAACATACTAACTTAGTGAAGAAATTTAGTGGGGATGTCTAATTAGAATTAACACTAGAATAGTTTGAAAACCAAAGCAATCACCAGTGGAATCCAAAACCTTTAAAATTTTGAGAGAGGTTGCATGGCTATGGTAGGGATATTATTAGTTATGGAAGAAAAGAGAGAAAACCTAGAAATAATTTGAAATTCGATGGGGTGGGTATGTGTGTGATTGGAGGGAATATCTAATTGTGCTTTAATTTTCTTTAATTTTTACCAAAAATAGGGTGAAAACCTTTTTCGTCAATGATGAGTGTGGTGGATTCGGGTTGGGACTCTTAAGGATGAAGGTTATAAGATGACTTCCAGACCACGAACAAGTCCATGCACCGTGAAATAAGCTACATGGGTTGTACTCTTGCCCATATTAGCAATCAATTAAAAAACTTACCTGTGTCCTACGGGTTCAACAATATGAGCCATAATATGGACACCACAACCTGTAAAATTTCCTGTAAGGGCATGCCTTTGTTGTCCAAGGTGTTATACACCACGACAAGCATAACCTAAAGAGTGGACTCATGAATCGTACTGCCAAGTTGTGGTATCTATCCAGAAGGTATGCACTTCTGAAGTCAACAACACGATTAACACTATGAATTATAGGGTTGCCACTGACAGCAAGGTCAATCGTAATATGACCTTCCAATTTTGTGTCTTCTTCCAGGTTAATACGATGGAAACCACAAGTCATAGTGTGATATTATAGACCATATTATGGCTTTTTACCCTAAACTTCCACTCTGTAATTTCCACCTTTTTTCAGACTTTTCCATACCTATATACACTGAAAAAACAATGACACTACAACGGAAATATAACTATTACAAGTACAAATCTTGGGTTGCCTCCCAAGTAGCTCCTAATTTAATATTGTGGCATGATACAGGTCCTTTGATTACTCATACTTCATCAAGGGTGAGCTCGTCAACCATCTTCACCTCATCTGGAGCTCCTAAGTAATGCTTCACTCGTTGTTCATTCACTTTGAAGTTAACACCATCATGCCCTTTCAGTTCAATCGCCCCACGTGAAAGACTTATGCCACAATGAATGGTCCAGACCATTTAGACCTCAACTTTCCAGGAAACAAGTGAAATCTCGAATAGAATAATAAGACTAAATCATAGGGGAAGAATTCTCTCTTCTGAATCTTTCAATCATTGTAAAATTTTATCTTATCTTAAGCTTCCAGATGGAACTCATTCACATGGTTGAGCCTCAAGTTAGAAGCCTCTATCCAGTCTAGATTTAACTTCTTTAGGGCCCATAATGCCTTATGCTAAAGCTCAACAGGAAAGTGAAAAGCTTTCCAAAATACAAACTAATATAGTGACATACCTATGGGGTTCTTGAAAGCAGTACGATAGTGTCACAACCTGAGCCCAAGTCTTGGATGTAACAAGTAACCTAGAACCATTACTGGCTCAAGAGAACCACTTAGCATATATCATGAGTATGCATACATAAGTGTGAAAGAAACATCTTAAAATCATGAATAATAAAGTGAAGTAAAATCCATTTGTTTCATAAATCGAGAAAAGTTAAACCATAATTATGAAAATTTTAAAACATAAGAATAAAACTGAACATAACTGAGTTTGACATCTAATACAGTCTATGAAGCCTCTAAACACAAGAATCAATGGCTATCGAGACAAGGCCTGGGCACACTTCAAAACATAGAACTAATTCAATAAAACATAATTTTTCCTTTCGTAGAGAGAGAGGACTCACCAATATCTGATACCAATAGACCCAGTGTTGCACAAAATCACGAACATAAGTCCTAAAACCTGCATGAAATGATGCAACTTCTAGGACGATCAATACATGAAATTTATTGGTATGTAAAGCCTTACGAAGAAAAATAAGAAAGCAAGGAAATATCAATAAAATGGATCCACCCAAATGATTATAAGATAAGAAGAACGAGAGCATAAGTTGAAGTAGTAACTGATAAGGTAAAGTGAATTTAATCCTTTTTGTTATTTATGAGAACAAGTGGTGACTGACATAAACGGAAGACATGGAATTTGACATCACATGACATAATTTGCTAGTAATGATCCATAATTATCTCTTTTCAGGACGCATAAAAAGAAGAGTCATCCAATTTGTGGAATAATCTCTAACCTATATCAAGAAATGTAGTTTTAGTCATTTTTCATTTAGACCTACGCCTTCTCGGTCGACCAGCCAACTCCATTAATGATTATAAGATAAGAAGAATAAGAGCATAAGTTGAAGTAGTAACTGATAAGGTAAAGTGAATTTAATCATTTTTGTTATTTATGGGAGCAAGTGGTGACTGACATAAACCACAATGGGAACACATGGAATTTGACATGACATGACATAATTTGCTAGTAATAATCCATAATTATCCTTTTTCAGGACACGTGAAAAGAAGAGTCATCCGACTTGTGGAATAATCTCTATCCTATATCAAGAAATGTAGTTACAATCATTTTTCATTTAGACCTATGCCTTCTCGGTCGACCAGCCAACTCCCTTAAACTTATAATGTTATCTTAATAATTATCTTATTGGTTATTGATCAAAGTGTTAGCCTTATTAGCATCATATACATGATTTAGCCTTTGAGGCTCATGATCTGGAATTTATCACTTTAGGACTCATGCAGGGAATTCAACCCTTTTGGGTTCATACATCATGAATTATTAAGTTGAAAATTCTGTAAAGTCATGAGAAAAGTAAACTCTTGCAATATTATACCAATATTTCAAGTCACCACTTCCACAATGCTTAATGAAACGGAGAAGCAAATTAAGGTGGCCTAGTTGAGGTTTCTGATTCACATCAATATATTAAGAGTTTCTAGCATAATGTCTTAGCAACAAAATATTAAATTAAACCCTTTAGTTTAGGAAAATCAATGGAGAGTCCATCACAGAGACTACAAAACCAAAAAAGACATTTTCTAACAAGTTCCCCAGTTAAAGTAAATTTCAATACAATTTATATTAGTTTATGCCACTAATTTCCAAACTGTTAAACAAATAACCACCAGGTTCATGGATCCCATACATTTCATGATATATATAATTCATAAATCTAACAAAAAGGTGTAAAATTAATGAAATTCACAAAATTTGTAAAATATTTATGAACATGAGTAATTTTCTAGATTTCCCAGGAACTGGTTTCAATTACTCTGAAAAGATGTAGAAATTCCTTCACCCTAGATTTAAGAGTGATTTGAATTGGAAAAGAAATAAAATTAGAGAAACCTATACAGGAGAGATTCTATATACCTTAAAACATTGGATGAACTAAAGAAAGAAAAAAGGGATTTAGACTTGATCCTTAGACCAATTCTCTTGAGTTTCTTAGGAGCTGTGTTTGAGAGAAGTAATAGGAATATTAGTTGTAATTGGAAGAAGTGGGTTTTAACGTGTCCAGCAGCTGGAAACAGAGGGACTTGTTTTAACTTAAGAAACTATTAAAGAAAAAATAAAATTTTAAGCGTTTTGGGAAATGGTAAAAAGGAAAAGACAAAAATGGCTCATATAAGGGGAAGTATATAATCATCAACCAGACGTATATACTTCATCTCGTATGAGCTCACAAATGGCCCCATAAAATCAATCCCCACATATCAAACAATTCTACCTCAACAATAAGGGTGAGGAGTAGTTCATGCCTTCTCGAAATCCCTCCATGGCTCTAACACCTATAACAAGCTTTAATAAAATCATGTGTACCTAATTAATTGTGGGACAATAGTACACATATTGTAGAATTTTTTGTGTGGTGCGAATACCACTAAAGTGGCCCCCAACAGGGAATGAGTGGCAAGCCTCTAAAATTCTAGTCTTCTCTTCCTTAAAAATTCATCTCCAAATCACATTATATGCACATACCTTAAAGATATAGGGCTCAAAAGATATAGGGCTCATTCCAAAACGGCCTCCTCACATCATACAAGAACTTTCTTTTTCAATAGAAGTTCAAATCCTCGGGAAATATATCACTAACAAGGAAGTTAGAAAAATCTATGAACTATAGGATTAAGTCACGTGAAACTACCAATAATTACTCGTTCTAAAAACTGTCATCTATCTCAAGCTCATATTTTTTTTTCTTTTTTTCTTTTTTTTTTTTCTTTTTTTTTGTTTTCCAACCTTGATAAGTGATCAACCACTTAATTATCATCCCCCTTGGAATTAATAACCTTAAAATCAAATTCTAACAAAAATAAGATCTATCGGATAAGTCTCCACTTTGTATCCTTCTTAGTCATGAGATATGTCAGAGCGTAATGTTCAGTGTACATAATCACCTTTGTACTCAGAAAATGTGATCTAAACTTCACAAAAGCAAAAAGCACTACTAAAATATCCTGCTCTGTGATTGTATAATTCTCCAAAGATGGTTTAGATACTTTTTTAGTGTAGTAAATGGGATGAAAAACATTTTCACATCTCTGGCCTAGTACTACTCCTAGTGTCATACCACTTGCATCACACATTACCTTGAAAGACATAGGCTAGTCCAGAATAACAATA
>JBDJHY010399005.1:0-18153 GCA_039654485.1 Withania somnifera | reverse complement strand
ACAAGGCCAAAGGTCTCCCCAAAATTGAAAAGTCTTCTAAACTATCCATACTTACCTACTTCCAGCTCAAGGCATCTGCTACCATATTTGCCTTGCTCGGATGGTATAAGATAGTAACATCGTAGTCCTTCAGTAGCTCAATCCACCTTTGCTACCTAAAATTGAGCTTCGACTGCCTCATAAGGTACTGAAGGCTATGATGGTCAATATATATCTCACACAGAACTCCATAAAGATAGCGCCTCCATATCTTGAGTGCAAACACCATCGCCACAAACTCCAAGTCGTGATTGGGGTAGTTATGCATATGAACCTTCATCTGCCTCAATGTATAAGCAATAACTCGGCCCTAGTATGTCATTAAACTATCTAAAATACACAGGCAAGATCTGGCCCTTGATTGGCAATGTCAAAATCGGGGCTGAAGTCAAAAAATCCTTAAGTCTCAGAAAACTTACCTCATCCTCAGACCACTAAAAAGTAACATCCTTTCTAGCCAATCTAGTCAATAGTGTAGCTATCGACGAAAATCCCTCAACAAACCGTATGTTGTAACCTAATAACCCAGCAAAGCTACGAACCTTAGAAGGAAACATTGGTCTCAAACAATCACAGACTACCTTAATTTTTTATGGGTCAGCTATAATCCTATCCTTAGAAACCATGTGTCCAAGGAATGCTACATACTCTAACAAAAACTCACACTTGGAGAACTTGGCATAAAGTCATTGAACTCTCAAAGTCTGGAGTACAACTCACAAATGATGCTCATGATTTACCCTACTCCGCAAGTACACCATGATGTTATCAATGAAAATGATCACAAAAAGAGTCCAAGTACGTCTTAAGCAGCTTGTGCATCAAGTGCATAAAGGCTTCTCGGGCATTGGTCAGCCCAAAAGATATGACCAAGAAAACATAGTGCCCATATTGAGTCCTGAAGGTTGTGTTTGGTATGTCCTCTACCGAAATCTTCAACTGATTGTATATTGAACTCAAGTCAATCTTAGAATACACTACTACTCCCTAAAGTTGGTCAGAAAAATCATTAATCATTGGCATTGGATACCTGTTATTAGTTGTCACCATATATAGCTGCTTATAGTCTATGTACATCCGCATCGTACCATCCTTCTTCTTAAAAAATAGAACACCCTACGGATATAACTAAATTGAATAAATGCTTTATCTTGAAATCTAGAGCTGAACCTTCAGCTCCAACAACTCGACAGGAGCCATAAGGTAAAGAGTAAAATACCTGGTATTTGTGCTCGACATTAACTCAATGGTGACATAAGAATCCCGCTCGGGTGGAAGGCCGAGTTGGTTAGTCAAGACGACATCAAAAAACTTAGAAAAAATAGGCATAGAATCGAGAGTAGGAGTGTCCAATCGAACATCACAAGTGTAAGTTAAATAAGCCATACATCCTCTCACCACCAATCTCAAAGCCTAAAGGAAGGAGATAATCCATGTCAGTGTGTGGCTAATAGAACCCTTGGCATACAATTAGGGATACACCAGGCATAACTAAGGTAATAGTTTTGGTATAGCAATACAAAATCGCACGGTAAGGGGATAACTATTCCAGGCCTAGTAAAATGTCAAAATCTACCATACATAATAACAGTAGGTTATCCCAAGTATCCAATCCACCAACAGAAACAAAACAAATCCTGATAACCCGATCCAGTATTAAAGAATTCCCTATTGAGGTAGTAATAAACACATGCACAAATAGGATTTCACTGGATAACAATAAACTAGGTGCAAAATAGGAAGAAACATACAAACAAGTGGATCCGGGATTAAATAAAGTTGAGGCTGACCTAGAACACACAGAGATCGTACCTGTAAACACAACGTCCGAGGGATGCGCCTCCAGCCTACCTGGTATAATATACAACTGGAGATCTCTAACCAGACTACCACCACCGCGACCACCGCCCCTACCACACTTGCCTCCACCGTAGGAACCATCTTGTGCCCCACCTCTAGCATGTGGTGGTACTGATCTCAAAGGCTGGACAAGATGTGAAATAGGCTAAAGACTACCTCACTAAGGGAATGCTCTGGGAAAATGAACAAAAATACCACACTCAAAACATGGCCCTAACGGCCCACCCCGATGAGAGGAATGACAAGAATGATGACTAAAAACTGATTGACCACCCCAGGTGGAAGACCTAGAACCTCGTGAAAATTTCCCTGAAGGAGGTACACAAATTTCTTGTTGAGGAGGCCGTGAAACTTGAAGTGAGGACTAAACTGATCTTCCAGACTGACCTTGAGAATACTACTGTAGACTAGGGCCCCCAGAACGGGACCCACTGTAACCACCCTTCTGCCTCTGCCTCTTCTAGCTGCGCTGACGCGACTCGCTATAGAGGGTATCCATAGAATGAGCATAATCCACTACTGCATGAAATGACAAGCCATCTGACACCCATAACACAACCATCTCATAAAGTCTGTCCCTAAAAAATGAAGGCAAATCTGCAGAGTCTCTCTGCCTCAGTCGGCATGAACTCAACACCATAAACTGATAGCTGATAGAAACCCCTGCTCTAGCTACCTAAACTCCACTCTCATCACTCAGACCTGGAGAAAAACTTCCTCATAAATATCTCATAAAACTCACTCTAAGTTGGATGAGACAACCCTATTCGTCTATAAACCGTAAAATATCTCCACCACTATTTAGCCACACCACTATTTAGCCACACCACATATCTGATTGGTTGTGTACACTACTCCGTGAGTCTCAAGAATATCGAGGTTCCTCAACCTATCCTCGCACTCAACTATAATCTCATGGTATTCTGCCTTGGAACTTTTGTGAATCGAGGGGGATCCAATCTCAGATATCTAGTCAGAAGCTTCTGCTTTGAATTTTCATCACTGGCTGAGGTGAAACGAAAGGAGAAATAATTGGGATATGCAATACCTAAGCAAAAATAGGGGTGTTGCTGGATGAACTGGTGGAGCTGGGGGAGGAACTACAGCTGCAGGCGGTTCCCCTAAAGTAGGGAGCACCCAGGGCTTCCCCCTAGGTGGACGTCTGTGCCCCGTCTATCGAAGGACCACAAAATATACTGGTTAACTACCAAAAAATAGCATGGACATCAGGAGTAGACGGTGGAACTAGCACTGGAGCTGGAAGAGGTGCTATGGGAACTATCAAGGTCTTTGAAGTAGAAATTAGAATTTTCACCCTGATAGGTAATGTAATAGGAATTAAAGCTATATCCCGAGGCCCTTGGTCAGAGGGATCGCCAGCATCTGTCGAAGAAGGTCACGTACGTGGCATCTGCGAGAGAATAAAGACAATAGATGAGATTTATTAGGAAACTATCTAGAGTATATTCATAACACAAGATTCAAAAAGAGAGTCACATTCCTAACTTCACCATAGCATCCCGAAGATAAGTCATGGATATTTTCGCATTGATTCGTAGGACTCTACTAGACACTATCTCTGTAAACTAACACCGACCGAAATGTAGGCTTTCAAACCATGCTGTCACGATCGATTTCTCAGATCATGATAGAACCTATTATCCCACAATTGGAGAACCACCCTGTAGCCTAAAGCCAATGCAAAGGGGCACTATGCCAACAATGGAATGCACAAGTAAAAGTAAATAAAGAAAAGGGAAAGGAAAATAAGTAAAAGAAACAAAATAATATAAAAAGAATCAATAAAACTCCCCAAGACCTAGTATCCGTGTATATAAAGAACCAGTAAGTACAGAGTATAAGTCTATAATACAAGCCTGTCTCCAAAACATAAAAGAGACAAAATACAACACTGAAGAGAGCAGGAACATATGGACGCCCGAAGTTCACCTGTATCTTTGAAATCAATAGCAAGGAGGCACGAACGACTAATTATGAATAAATTTTGGGAACTTGTACTCAGATCTACACTAGGGTGAAACACAAGTGCAGTGTGAATACAAGTCACCAAAGCAATCAGTACCCAATAAGCTTCGATGACACTAGGCACATAAAAAACAAAAAAGCAGTAAATAATAGGAATACAAGAAAGTAAGGTCACAGAAGTAAGTAATATGACACAGGAATCTAGCTACATACACAAGGAGAAAAGAGACAGATAGAGCGTGGTCATCGCTAGATAAGATGTAGAATAGGATCACAAGTAAGAAGGGAAGAACGCACCCAGGATCGTTGAAGCAAAACACAAGTAATAATAGTAGAGCAGATAGAATAGGTGGAAAAAAAGGGTCATAGATGGTATACTGATAACCTCAATATACAAAAGGGAACGATAAAGCAAATATCACCACGTACAAGTAACCCACAAAGTTAAGAAGGTTCCAAAGTAGAGACTAAAACTAACTTAAATAGTAAGTACAATAATATAGTAAGTAAATTAACACTGCCAAGCCCCAGAAGAATGTCAACGCACACAGAAGTTATGCTCAACCCACGACATCCCATACTACCAGGTGTACACTGAAGCAAACAAGTAACACAACCACAAAATTTCATAGTTCTTGTGTATGTTCCTCCTCCAGTACCCGAAGGCACAGCCGGAAGAACCCATGGAAGGGTTAGAACCCCCTATATCCCTACTCCAACCTATACCCCTCCTCTGATCACATGCATTCCAGTGGAAGGGTCCATGGAGATATGCTCACCACGTACAAAACTCTAACATCGTAGTAATTTCACATCCCAATATCGTAGAGTCTCATTCCAACATATAATGCCTCAATATAATGGTCTCATAGTGCTGTAAACTCAGGAACTCAAGGCACCCCACGCCTCAGTATAGTAGTATCACCAAGGTCATTAAATCAATAAGCGTCATAAGTATAGAAAAGTTGCACTCACAGCCTAACAAAGTCGGACTAAAGTCCCAACATAAGTAGTAAATGATAGTACTAGATGCCAGGGTGTAAAACCTATTCTAAATCATGGATAAGGGATACTACCAGATGCTCGACACCCAATGAGTCTAAAATGAGTAAAATATGAATTATCTTATATTATTATTAAACAATTTAACTTTATTACAATTTTATCCAATTTTATTCTAATTATTCGCAACCATCCTCCATAACTCAATAATCATGAGGTAAACGGTGATATGGGCCCCCTCCAAATGCACTCTCAAAATGAAGCCCCCGTCTCTCTCGCACTATGAATGTAACAACAAAACAATATGTAAAACAAAACTATGCTCTACACAGGCTCAACTAAGCTACAGTTAGAAGCATAATACACCAACCCAAACCATAGGAAAAGCCCACAATCCAACCCACACAATAGCATTTTACTACTTCCAGAGTCACCCAACATTCATCATGAGGCTAGTAGTGGGTCACATGCATCGTATTACATCGAATGCCAAATGAGTTAAAAGGACAGAGGGAACAAAAATATGGTCCAAGTACATGGTATCAACCTATAAAACCTAACCCACGGATGCTATTCAGTGTAATTACATAGGCTATATTCCCAACGAAAGCCCCATGCAGCCTACCTATTATTCGACGGCTAACATGATGTAACTCCCAAATATCAGCCTGATTGATAGCAAACAATCTTGAAAGACTTCAAAATTGGTGAAATAAGATACCATTAATCAATACGACTTTAATCGTACTAATTATACTAAATTCCATATTGAGCCTAAAACAAGCCCGTGGACCTATGATCTAGAAAATAAACCAAAGTTACCAGCATGTAGAGCCCCACTCAGGGAGTGCATGGTACAAAATTAAGCTAAAAATGCAATTAATGAAGGAGAAATCAAGATCACAAACTGAAGAAATAAACATTTTGCATGATGCTAAAAAGGGTGAATTTAGAGGGCAATACCCTAAGAAAATGCGAGTGGGATGGTCAACGATGCTTCCCAAGTAGATCCAAACACTTCCCTCTACTCAGGACCTTACTCTTACCGTTGTAGCTTTCTAATAGAGTAAATGATTTGAGGAAATAAAAAAAAATGAGAAAGAACCAATTATTTAAGCTGGCTGCAGGGGCAGAGATCGGGGTCGGAGGTGTAAGTTCGCTGCGGTAAAAATGTGGTCGTTGGTTAAACCCTGGCCTTCAGGGGAAAAATAAAGGGTGCAGGGGCAAAAATTGATGGGGAAAAGGATGGATCCCCGAGGCAACCCCTTGACCCAGAGCAGCCTTCGCTGGGATGGACTACTATCTACTGGGGCAAGATCGTAGAAGCGAACCCCCTGCTTATTTGGGTGACATCATAGTCATGTCCAACCCCCTCAACAATTGTGGCGGTGTGTACATGCAACTCCCAACAATTGAAAAGAAACACTCTAAGGGGCCTAGAATGAGCATTCTGAGCACAATTTCAAAAAACCAAGTATGCACACAACATGAAAAAGACATCCCAGATCTAATGGGATTATCAAATCAACCAACCAAGGTTATTTAAGAAAAAAGACCCCCGAATCCAAAAAGCATCGAATTCAAACTAAGCCACCAAGGCACCCAAAATGAAAATTAACACTTCGGGAAGAGCACCAACACCCTTACTAGCTAAAAATCACTATTCCAGGGCTAATGGAAGTGTTAGAATCCTATTTCGACACTTTGATCTGCACACACTAACTCCAGGACAATTCTCAACTCTTAATGAACTGAATTTCCATGAAACAACTCAAACTCAAAATAAAAACCCCAAAACACAAAATAAAGGTCCCTCTAGACCAAAGTTGGCATTTCGGAGCTAATGGTGAAGTCGCATTTATGATATGATTCATCGATCCTCGAATGTTGACCAGAGTCAAAAAATCAACTAGCCGCCAACTAAAAACACACAAAATACTCTAGAATCACACCGAAAGCTCTTGATACCCGACCAGGGGTCCAGCTAAGTGAAAACTACATTTTGGAACTAATAGAACTACCAAAATCCAATTTTGAGATCATCTTAAGGGAAAGTTATAAAGTCAACAAGAACCTATGTTAAAGTTTTAAAACAGGAAAAGTGAGATAAATCTCAATCGAACCGCCAAGGAGCCAGAAAACCGGTCCCAGCAGGTCATAAAAGACCTGGGGAAACTACTGGAAAGCTCTAGAACATACGATAACATGTAGAAAACCTTAATGACCATAAGGTTCATTACAACATCCACAACAAAAAAGGACTTTTATCCTCAAAATTCAAACATAAATAGGGAAAGAAGAGAGAGATATGGAGAATCTCAAATAGTTATGGGTAATATGCTCGTACCTTACTCTTGATCACCTAAGTAGCCTCCTCGACTAGACGATGCCTCTACTTCATATTGACTACTAGGAGATCTTTGCATCTCAATCTCCTAACATCTCTATCCAGAACTACTACCGGCTTCTCAACATATGATTAACTCTCATCTAACTAACCCGAATACTCAGGGAGAAAATGAGACTCATCCAAAATATATTGCTGTAACATCAAAACATGGAAGACTGGATGAAGAACTAAATATATAAAAGGCAAAAAAAATTGTAGGCAACATCACCAACTCTGTCCAAAATGTCCAATGGAAAAATATACCGGGGATTAAGCTTGCCCTACCTACCAAACCTCATCACACCACGCATAGGATACACCCTCAGGAAGACTCTGCCACTAACTCCAAAATCTAAGGCATGAAGTCTACGATCTGCGTAGCTCTTCTGCCTACTTTTGGACTGCCCAAAGTCTATCTTGAATCAACCGAGCCTGGTTGAGATAATTACACAACAAGTTTATGGTCTGAACCCTAGCTTTAAAATCGTTGAACCAACTAATAGGCTACATGTACTGCCTACCATACAATGCCTCAAACAACTCCATCTAGATGCTAGAATGGTAGATGTTATTATAGGGAAACTCTGCTATTGCTATATGTTGATCCCACTCACCCTTAAAATATAGTGTATACGCTCTTAATATATCTTTTAGCACTTCAGTAGTCCGCTTAGACTGACCATCGATCTACATATGAAAAATTATTCTCAACTGAAGATCAACACCCAAATCTCAATGAATATCCCTTCAAAACTATGAGTTAAACTACATACCCTAACCAAAAGTTATACATACAGGACCCCATGCAACCGAACCACCTCATAAAGGTAAATATGAGCATACACTCAACACTATAAGAGGAATTAGTAGGGATAAAGTGCACTGACTTAGACTCAACATACTAGATGTCAAACACAGATACACATACTCTATAATATGTCTCTTCATCCCACTCCAACAATATAACTGACAAAACTGACGCTACATAATAGCTTCACCCAGATGAATCGAGTATCTAAAGTTATGAGCCTCACGCCAAATTATTTGAATCAACCCACTGACATGCGGCACAAAAATACAACCATTATAACAAATAACCCCATCTGAATTAATAAAAGCCCTACTAACCACTCCAGCTAACACTTGATCACTAAGGGAAATAAAATAGTGATCCTCAAACCGTTGCTACCAAATCTAATATAACAAGGAAGATCGGGCCTCAACATAAGATAGGGGTCCGTCAAATCCAACCTTACCAACTAAATTTCCATGTAATAAACATCTAATGCCAACAGCCTATCGAAACTGCCAAGACTTCCAAGCTACCCACACTGACCGCTTTTCATCTCAAGGCATCAGCCACCACGTTATCCTTTCCCTGATGGTATAAAATGGTAATATCATTGTCCTTCAGTTGCTCAATACACCTTCATTTCCTGGAATTGAGTTCCTGATGGCTCATAATGTACCAAAGTCTATGATGTCAGTATAAATCTTGGATGGAACCCCATATAGATAATGCCTCCAAATCTTAAGTGCAAACATTATGCTACCGAATCCAAGTCACGAGTGGGGTAGTTATGCTTGTGAACCTTCATCTGTCTCAATGTATAAGCAATAACTCAGCCCAGTTGCATCAAAACATAACCCAAATTAATAGCAAAAGCATCACAATAATCCTTGACCTTCAACTGGTGAAGTTAAGACTGATGCTGAAGTCAACAACTTCTTGATCCTCGAAATCTCAACTCACAATCTTTTGACCACATAAAAGTCTTATTTTTCTTAGTCAATCTAGTCAATAGAGCCGTAATTGATGAGAACGCATCAAAAAATCATCTCTAGTAACCTACTAACTAACAAAGCTCCAAACATTAGTAAGAGATGTTGGTATTGGCCAATCACGCACTGTTTGAACCTTTACTGGGTCCACCACAATCCTATCCTTGGAAACCACGTGTACTAGGAACACTACAGACTCCAACCAAAACTTGCACTTTTAGAACTTGGCATAAAAATGGTGTTCTCTCAGTGTTTGGAATATTAATATCAAGTACTTCTTATTCTTATACCTAATCTGTGAATACTCCAGAATGTCGTCAATAAACATGACCACAAACGAATCCAGGTAGCTCTTAATCACCCTATTCATAATGTTCATAAATATTGGTAGGGCATTGGTAAACCCAAAAGACATAACCAGAAACGCACAATGGTTATAACATGTCCTGAATACTGTCTTCGGGGTGTCCTCCACCCGAATTCCCAAATGATGATATCCCAACCTCAAGTCTATCTTAGAAAATACTACTACATCATGAAGGTGGTGAAACAAATCTTCAATCCTCGGCAACAGATACTTATTCTTATCTTTCACCCTATTTAGATGCTGATAATCAATACACATCTGCAAAAACCTTCTTTCTTCTTAACAAAAACAAATTGGTGCACCCTACAGAGATACACTCAAATGGATAAACCCTTTATCTAACAAATTCTAGAGCTGAAACTTCAGCTCTCTTAACTCGGAAGGTTCTATACTTTAAGGAGTAATCCAAATGGGCCTGATGACCGGCTTTAACTTAATGAAAAAATCAATATCCCTCTCGAGTGGGAGGCCTTATAGGTCAGTTAAAAACATATCTAAGAAATTAGAGAAAATTGGAATAGACTTGGGAGTAGGATTTTCAACTTGAGCATTGTGCAAGTATGCTAGGTAAGACAGACACCCTCTCGCTACTAACCTCCTATCTTAAAGGTAGGAGATGATTCCTATTTGTGCACAACTAATAGAACCCTATAATACAACCAGAGATGCACCAGGCACGACTAAGATAATGGTCTTGGCATAATAATCCAAAATTGTACAATGAGGGGATAACTAGTCCATACCCAGTATGACATCAAAATCTACCATATCTAGATAAAATGAATCAACCAAACTATCCAATCCGCCCACAAAAATGAAATAGGTCCTCATAACCCGATCCACTACTAAAGATCCCCTACCGGGGTAGCAATAAGCACATGCATAGATAATATCTCACTAGATAAGTCCAAGGTAGGTGCAAAATAGGAAGAAACATACGAACTATTGGATTCGGGATCAAACAAAGTTGAGACTAACCTAGAAAACACATAGACCATACCTGTAATCACATCATCTGAGCCCTCTATCTATGGCCTACTTTGTATAGCATATAACTAGAAATCAACACTAGGACAAAAACCACCACCACCACTACCCTACTATGCTAGCCTCCACCACAGGAACCACCTTATGCCCCATATCTAGCCGATAGAGGAACTACTCTCAAAGGCTAAGCACGCTACAGAATAGGTGGAAGACTACCCCATTGGGGGCATGCTCCAGCAAAATGAGTGACAATCCAAACTCAAATCATGGTCCAAAAGGATCATCCTGAAGAGAACCATGGCCAGATCCAAACTGACTACTATGGTTGGAAGACTCAGAACCTCAGGAAAACTTCCCCTAAGGAGGTGCACAAAAACTCTGTTGAGGAGACCTTACATTTAATGTGAGGCCTGAACCAGCCTGCTGGAATGACCCTGAACATACAAATACTAACTATGTCCCCCTAGAATAGGACCCACTGTAATAATGCCTCTGCCTCTTCTCACTGGACTAACAAGACTAGGGATATAGGGTCTCCATAGAATGGGAGTGGTCACTGCTAACACTCAATTACACCTCCAAAACCAATGTAAAAGTGTACGCATTCATTGTCAAAATATATTTACCCAACTTATGATTCGAGGTCGAATCCACAAGGAATAATGTAAAGGCAATCGAGTATGAATGGAAAACTAAAGCACAACTATTCGGACTCGAATGGTCTAATTAGAAATAGTGGGTTGATAATATATATGAAAAGTGTCACAAAACTTCAAATAAAACATAAACAAGGTTTTGACCAATGGTTTCACAAACCAAGTCAAGAGCAAACAACAGTAAGGTGATTAATTCTATCAATGATCCATTATAATAACTGAATGCTAAATTGATTATAAATGGGTTTAAAGATTAGCCTTTGAGTTCCAATTAGCTCCACTCAAATGCTAATTAAAGTGAGTCACTAGCCTCGCTTGAATGCTAGCTAATCTACCTTTGCTTGTTCTCTTGAATCAATCGAAGAGCATGCACAACAACTCAATTTAGCTACAATAGGATTTTTACTATCTCTAGTTCAAATCCGTTAATGAAGAAAATATTCATTTAATGCTAAATCAAAGTTCCCAATCCTAACTAGCTTTTTCAAGTCAAGCAAGGATAAATGGACATTACCTAGGGTTAGATACTCTCTTTGGCATAAAATAAACTCATAATGATTTAGATCTATCAAACCCAAATACAAGTCAACAAGTAAATAAGCTATATAAAAGCAATAGATCAAACTAAAACCCAACAATCTTGAATAAATATGGAAATATATCTATATTCAATATTGAAACAAGAAAGAATAACTACACACTACGAATATTCAATACAAAGCAAGGGGAGAATAAATGGGTAAAAATAAATCAATGGTGTCATCTAAATCTTCACCCCAAAAGTGTAGTGGTGGTGTTATGCCCTCTCTTGAAGTGTTAGCTGAAGTTACAGCCGTCAGCTTAAGTTACCACTGTTAGCTCAAATTTCCACTACGGCGGTCAACTTAAGTTACAGATAGTGGTCCACCATTAGGGATAGCGGTAATTTGCAGTGGCCTAAAGATTATCATTAGGAGGGATGGCAGTGACTGCTATTAGGGACGGTAGGCTGCCATTTTCAGCAACGGTTAGCCTTCTTATCCAGTGTTCTCGTATCAGCTCTCTGGTGTTCATGGAAGTATGGTGTTGAGATGGAAGTTTTTTGTTCGAGACGGAAGTCCCTTTTCAACTGCCATGAAATACTTTATTTCTTCTAATTCAACATTTCAGCTTCTATTTGCTTGGTTACTCCAAAAGATATGTATATAGCTGAAATAGTCACCAAACTCATGTCAAAAATAGATATAATGATGATGAAAATACACAATTTAGCTATGTATTTGGATGTAATGAGTGGTGTTTTGGCTACTCATCAATACCCCCAACTTAATTCGTTGCTTGTCCTCGAGCAAACACAAGTGATTTTCATTTTAGGCTCAATTTCACCTCATGCTTCAAGAAAAAACAAAGTTTAAGACTTTAATTGGTACTAACAACAAGTCCACCAACATATGAATATCACCTTCCAATTTCCTGTCCATTGTCCAAAAAGATGTAATGGAACATAGACCACAACGAATTTCAAGAGGTGACTCAAAGACACTAGTTCTAAGGCATGCTCAATTGCCTTACTTTCGGAAGATATCAACATAACCAATCCTTTCCTACTCATATGCCCTCACAATAAAGAAAGTCCCAAAAATATCCCACATATACACAAGTACACAAGGGATGAATACACAACACTCACACTCACAAAGAATTTCAAATGTTACAAGTATTATACAATAAGCTTGCCCTTATTTTCTTTTATTACAAATTCAAAAGTTTTCGTGTTGAGATCCTACAAGGACTTTTCAAGGCTTGTAATGTAGGCTTCAGGATGGGGAGGATAAGAATTTAGCATAAGAGTGACTACACCCTTCTTGAATACTACACAACATTTTTTTAAAAATTTTATTTATTTATTTTTTAACAAAGCATTAGGGTTTTCTTGTTTGAGCATTTACGACTTTTCCAAAACTTTTCTTTAAAGGAACACTTACAAAGCCATCATACTTCCTTTCATTTACCCACACCCCCAACTTAAGCTAAAAGCCTGCATTGTCAATTATAGTATTCAAGGACAGAAGGGTTCAAAAGAGTAGTTAATTCGAAAAAGGATTAAGGCTTGTAACACAGTTGTCAAAGAAAAAGTCTAAGGCTCAATGGGGTAACTAGGGATAAAAGCATAGCGTAATAGTAGGCTATTTAGTCCAAGTAGGTTAAAGAATAGAAACAAATACCTTGGCTCATTTCTCCCCCCAAAATTAATATTAGTATCAAAAGACTAACCGAGAAAGTTCTAGATAATACAATTATCAAAAGAATTGAAAACAAAACTCACAACACATGGTATATGAATTATCGAAGATGGATAAATTTTACTTCCTAAGAAAGAGAAATTTGAGTTATTTCCAACTAGTGAAGCAATACTCACAACAAGAAATTAAATATGGTCACAAAATGATTCATTTCTAAGAAATTTGATTTCATACTTCCCAAAAAAAAAAAAAGAAACATGGAAGGGTTAGATCATTATGGAGACTTTTCACTAGTACCAAATAAGTCATTCACTTATAACTACAAAAGTTATCAACAAAAAGGTTATATTCTCCCTTAAGAAAGTCGCCACTCTGTCTATCATCGGGAAACATAAATTAGTCACTTCTACAAATTTACTAAACTAACAAAAAATTTAATTACAGAAAAATAGCTAATAAAAGAAAGGCTAAAGTAAAGGTAAATTACAAAACAAACATGCTACTCAAATTTCCACACCGTGCATCAGTTGCAAACTACATCAAACATAGATCCACAATTTTTTCTACTTACACCCCCCTAAACAAAAAGAAGTAGTGTCCTTAATGCAAATAAAGGTAAAGTAAGCAAGGGATAAGAGGGACTCCCGCTGGCTCAAGCCTGTGAGGGAGGAGGAGTATCCTTAGAAGGTGTAGTGGATGGATCAAAAGAGTCCTCGTTATCTGTGCTCCCACTGGAGCCAATCATGGACTGATCAAGTAGCGAGCGGGCCAGCCTTTTAGCAAGCGGCAGTGCATCCAAGTCCTATAAGTCCCCAAAGACCGTTGTATGGTCATCGGTTATAGCTGCTACATCAGTATGAACTTGGGGATCGGTGGCCTGAGATACCTAGTGTAGCTCTGCAGTATATGGTGACTCAGATGGAGATGGGGCCTAAAATAACTGGGTCCAATCAGTAGTTGTGAGGGTGTCAAGATCCACCTACAACTGAGCGACTTTGTCAACCTTCTCTTGCCAGGCTTCCTAAGAAATCCTGGCATCTCTTTCCTGGGCCTGCTGACCCAGCCTCAAAATAGCCCTAAAGTCCTTGAGGTGTGTCCTATAGCTCTAAATGGTGTGAGTCAGCTGCTGCACCTGCTGTCGATTCTGCCTGATGTCTACATTAACCCGGGCTGTGACTAGCAAATCCATGTCACACTCCAAGAAGATGGATCTCATCTCTGTTGCTAAGGCCACCTAACCAATCCGCAGGATCCTGGACGGAGTCACCTAAAAACCCTTGGCCCCTAAAAACCCTAAAATATGGATGGGCAAGATAGGGTTGGCTGATCTGGAGAAGGCAGAACTCTGGGAGGCTGAGCTTTCGGAGGATGCTGAAAATATGGTGGCTTGGTGGGCCCATCGATAGAGGTAGCTGCAGTTGGTATAGGTGGAGGGGCTGCTGCAATGGGTAAGAAATCATTATGAAGTGGAGCATCCTTATCACCAGTAGGAGCTGCTAGTGGTATGTCAACTTTAGAAGCTAGAAGGTCTGGATGACCTGCAGGGTCATCCTGATAATCTGGGTATCTCTCAGCATATCCCTCAGCAAACCCAAGCTAAAGATGTAGTTCTTCCTACATTTTTTTACTCAATCCTAGTGTAATCAACCTTTAAGACTTCCTCGAACTCAAGATCAACCACCTCGGTCCTGGGGACATTGACCCTACGACACAACCCTGAAATTAGACACTAAAAGGAAAGGAAGTGGTCTCTTTTGTACCATAAGCTCTCTCAACTACCTTACCCAAAATAATCGAAGCGATGTTCAGGGACTCCCGGTCAATGATCGACCCTATCATGACTGCCTTGTGAAATCAGACAATTGACTCATTCAGTGAGGGAGCTAAGCTGGCACTTACAAATACCAGCCGGTAGAGTGCCATGGCATAGATATGGAGCTTGTTGATTTGAACCCCCCTTTCAATCCATGGGCTCGCTAGCCAACAAATAGCATAATCCAAATTTGTGGAAAACTGATGACTAAGGAAGTGCTTTCCCATGAAGGTTGTCTTTAAATGTCAAGCACATCATCATGGCTGCACAGAACCTCAACCCCTCGCAGCATGATAGAAGTAGGATAGCTAGCTGGATATAGTATCTTCATTTTTGGCCTAGGCAATGCCTTGGCAAAGGCCTGATAGAACTCTCTGACCCATGTGGGCACAAACTTGGGCAACAATTTAGTGTACCATTTGAACCCTTGTTTTGCGATCTGACCTAGTACTGATGGACACCACTCTTCCATTCCTGCAAAGACAACCACTTCTCCTGAATAACTGTCCTTTGACAAGTGACCATGAAATGATTTAGTCTCCTGATTGCTTTTGTCATGACAGGGGTAGTGTGCTTCCTTCATTTGGGAGGATGAGGTGTGCAGGTCAGGAGGGTATGGATAGGTGTGGTTGCGTCTTCATCCTTATCCCCAATATCCAAATCAGACCAGCAAATCGGTAAAGGGGAAGAGGACTCCGAGGCCAGAGAATTTGAAGGTGGATCTAAGTGTGGTATCTCCGCATCAGAGGAGTCAGAGGTTTTATCTCTCAATGTCTATTTTCCTTACCCCCTGGGTGGTTGTACTCGGTGGTGACTTTTATCCTTTGAGTGTGGTTCTCTAATTGTGATACCCTTTTCCTTGGGTTGAGAAGAGATGGATTTGCATGGGGCCCTGATCCTGCAAGACAAAGAGCCAATTCAAGAAGTTAGTTAGAATCAAGAATAACACACCAAGTTCAAGTACTACCGTCGAGATGGTGGACCACCGTCCAAGGGGCGGTACCGCCGTCTTTGGTAGTTAGCTGTTGTGTAAATGCTTTATGGTTACTGGATGAGACGGCGGTGATCGCTATCTGGCATATTTCATTTCCACAATCACCGGCATTCATCGTTTAGCCATTAACCATCTGTAATCCAGTTTTAACCATGAACTATCTTTTTTTATCAGATATAAACATTAAAAACACAGAACCCTAGCAATTGTGAGAAGAAAACTACAAAGCCATATGTAATTATAAACAACTTGAGCACATGGTCCCCCAAATATCATGCACCTACCCCTACAGTTCTGAACAACCATTTCCAATTCAACAATATCACCAAAATCAACAGTAATGAAGGCTAGCCTAAAATTAATTTTGATTATGTGTCTTGCCTGCCCGCTATAGAAATTATTAGTACATCAAATGTAATGTTCTAAGATAGTTTGAAGATAATGCACACAAGTGATGTAGATGAGAGTGCCGAACTTGACCGCAAGAAAACACAGTGAAAATTTTGTGAAAGTGTATGTGTGGGGTGAAGATAGAAAATGTAGTATTAATAAAGCAACAAGGCAGTTAATTGGAGGAGAAGTGGTTTGAGTGGAAGAAGGAATTTGGGAGAGGGAGGGGAACCATTACTTTTGAATATGAGTTAAAATAACAACCATTTCATAATATAAACGATTTGCAACAGAGGTATAAGTGACCATCATAAGTGACTGCAGTTCGAGATGGCGGTCTGTCATATTTTACTTGGTACCGCCGTCTGTGGTAATTAGTTTGTTCATCATTAAAATGAAAGAACACCATTAGAGATGGTTGTACCGCCATCTTTGCCAAAATCTTTTACCCTTATTTTCTTCCCCTTTCTTTATCAGATGATGGTCTACCATCAAGGATGGCAGTATCGCCGTGTTTGGCAGTGAAACCTTTTGCCTCTCATTTCTTCACCAACATTTTCCTATACATTGAACACACATTAGAAAAATGCAAAAGATAAACATCCCTTGGGTGGCCTCCCAAGTAGCGCCACAGTTAATGTCATGGCACGATGCACTTATCAATTTCATCAAGCTTTGATCAAGTGGATAACATTCACGTTTCGCACAATCGGCTTTCCTATAAGGTAGTGTTTGAGACTTTATCCGTTCACCATAAAAATTTGAGTCATCATTTCCCTCTAGCACAACAGATCCACTAGGAGAGACCTGCAACACCTTGAAAGGTCCTGACCACCTCGACTTGAGTTTTTCGGAGAAAAGTTTCAACCTTGAGTTGTACAATAATACACCTTCCCCTAGAGTGAATTCTCCTTTCAAGATTTTGGCATCGTTCCACTATTTCATTTGCTCCTTTTAGATTGCTGCGCTTTCAAATGCTCGACTTTGAAATTCATCTATTAGTTAAGATGGAGCAAATAATTTTTGATTATCGCCTCCCAATCAATGTTTAGCTTCATCAAAGTCCAGTAAGCGTGCTGCTCTAACTTCACGAGTAAGTGGTAGGGTTTCCCAAAAAACATCTAAAATGGTGTAATCCCAATGGGGGTTTTGTAGGTGGTTCGATATATCCATAGGGCATCATCTAACCTCCTTGACCAATCTGTACTCGTAGAATTTATGGTCTTTTCCAAGATTGTCTTCACCTCTCGGTTGGAGATTTCCACTTGACTGCTTGCCTGAGGGTGGTATGGTGTTATGACCCAATGCTTGACCTCGTATTTGACGAGCAGTCCTTGAAACTACTTGTTGCAAAAGTGTGAGCCTCTGTCACTAATGATTGCTCTGGGGGTGCCGAATTGAGTGAAGATATTCCTTTTGAGAAGTTGTGTCACCCATATGGCTTCATTTTTTGGTAGTGCAACTGCCTCTACCTATTTTGACACATATTTGACTCCCACCAAGATGTATTTGTTACCATAGGAGCTCACAAAAGGTCCCATGAAGTCTACACCCTATGCATCAAAGATTTCAACCTCTAGTATAGGCTTCATTGGCATTTCGTGCCTCCTAGTGATTCCTCCATGCATTTGGCATTTATGACATGCCTTAAAAAAATCCGTAGCAT
>JBDJHY010398894.1:15754-28806 GCA_039654485.1 Withania somnifera | reverse complement strand
CTTCGGCTACGGACTACGGGGTTTGGTTCTCCTACTGGTGGTATAGTAGGTGCCATCATGATCCGAAAAATCGGGTCGTGACAACTTATGATGATAGAAAAGGTAAAGACATATGTTGGACTCTTAAAAGTTAAAGTTGATGTTTTGTGGATCCAAGTCCTCGGTGAGGATCTATGCCCTTGAGAGATCACTGTGCATTTAAGACTCTTAACCTTTATACTAAAAAGACTATCTTAATGGGCTTTCGTCTGATTGATAATGGTATGATTTGTGCGAGTTCCCAATACATAAAATCCCTCATCTATTTATTAGGTTGTATGAATTACTTGCTTAACCTTATTATCTTGGCATGTGAGATTTTCATGAGTGGTTTTAGGTTCCTTACCCTTTTCGTCTATTAACTATTAGCATGCAATGGTACGATGGATGTGTTACATATTGTTTGTATGTGAATTGTATTGAAATTTTTGTATGCTCACAAGTAATTACTTCATTCACTATTACTATCACTAGTGTTGGCATACTAGCTTGTTGTTTGTGCTACCTCTTGGCTGTTGCACATGATCTTGTGCCTATGTGTTTTATGCTATTAAGGTACACATTTGTTAAATTAATGCACATGCTCCAATAAAATGGTATTTTTTTTTTTATGATTTTTACCCAAAAATCCATTGTGAGTAACATACTTTTTCTTTGAAGTAGACTCCTCTCTTTGGTGTACAGTTTGGTTAACCTTTGATTGTTTCCATTGCACTCCCTACTCTGGTACCTCTCTTTTGTTTAATGAGACTGCTTTATTGAAGTTTCTTCTGTTTGGTTTTATTTGTCATAAGACTTGTTCTAACCCTCATCTATGAGGAAATCTTGGTTATTATGTTTTTGTTTGCCTTGTAAGTCATTCCTTGGATTTGAGGATGAATATTCTTTCAAGAAGGGGAGGATGATATGATATCGGGCAGGACCAATTATTTTATAACTATACTTCAAGGTCTAGCCAAGAGCATTGAGTTATAGATTCTAAGTATGTGACAAATGAAGCCTTAAAGTACATAATCGAGAGACAAATGATTTGATGCAATTGGAAGAGATGGGAAGACTTTGGGTCCCTAATATGAAGAGAACCAAAGTTATAAAACTTATTTGTCACATTTTCTCACTTTTGGGCCTATGTGTAATAATTAAATAGTAAAGTAGAATACATACTTTATCTTCTAATTTCCCTCGTAGTTTTTGAGAATTAAAAATTGAACAATTTAGTTTCTTCTTTGTTGTTCAATTTAGGTCCTTAGAAACCATAGTTCATAGTGTGTGAGCATTGTGGGTGTATTCATAATTCACATAGTTCGTAGTTGAGCAATTAAACTGGGTGTATCCTTTAATGCTTGCGTAGCTTCTTTTGCTTAATCTTTCAATTCGAGACTTTCATTTATGGGTTCAATTCTTTTTTGTACAAATTGATTGAGTTGGACTCATTTTCATGGATTTGATTTCTCCCTCAAAATTTTATTCTAGAACGCCTATCAAGAATTACATCATGGACGTTCATTAAATTGAAACTCAACTGCCTCAATTTTTTTTCGGGGGAGACTTGGTAGAAGTTTGGTTGGAAGATCCTCCCAAGGTTTCTCCTCCAAGTCGTCTACCTGGAAACAAGTTGTCCAAGGAAAGATCTTCATGCTTGGTTTCCCTCTATTAATCTCAACTTCTTTTGACACTTATTTGAAACAATGAATCCCCAAACACCTCATGAAACTTTTACTTAGGCTTTGTAAGATCAAATTTACGTTTTTCACATGAACACCTTCAAGAACACCAAGAACACTCGAATAATTTCAAAACGCAACTAACTTCAAATAAACTCTGATTCACCCCAAATTTCGACCACGAGTTACATTATATTTGGGGAGAAAACCTACTACCTTTTATGCCCAAAAATCCAATTAATCGAAGACCCAATTCAAACCCTAGTTCTCCACGTTACAGATCTTCAAGGTCAACAATGGTGATTTCCCAAATAAAACTCAGAATGACTCGAAAGTGAAGATATAAACTCAAGAACACTAGAGAACAAGTTTCCAGTGTTCAACACACAAAATCAAACCAGAACACCATTATTTATTTATTTATTATTTATAAGCCTATAGTTTTAATTCGACGGAACATATAACTATCCTACTCTCTGAACCCAAATGATGCGATTTGGTTTACGAATCACAAAATGGTGAGGGAGAAAGAAACAAACAAAAGTAATATACGAAATCATATAAAAAACTCACCAGTTTATGGGGTACAAGGTAGTTTATACCCTTACCTCATAATTAAATCAATGAATAAACAAAAAGCCCAACTTGGAATCCAACAAAAGAAATAAATTGAATCTACAAATTAGCGAGTCTATTGATTGACTAAGAAAAAAAAGTTAACACACAATTAGGGAATCCTCAACCTAAATGATCACTATGAAATTAAATAATTAGGAATCCACCCAATTATTTATAGTATTATACTTTCCAATAATTGTAACTGAGACCAAAAGTGACTCAATATTTGAAGATGACCCCTCAAATTTGTGTCTCATAAAATTATTTCCTTCATGTCTTCAAATGTTCCCCAAGCTATCTTGCAAACTCTGGATTGCTCCTTTTGGCTCTTGAACATTTCCTTTGGAGCTATCGTTGGCTCCATATTGTTTCCCATGCCTCATATAACCTTTTCTAGACCTTGAATTATAGGTCTATCACGATTAGTGCTATCCATGCTCGTATCACTAGGTGGACAAGGATAAGTATTGGAAGGAGAATCATTACGATCATCAATAGTATCCACTAGTGTTTTGAAAATCCTCAACAAATAGAGTACCAGATTGTGGCAAAGTGAGACATGATAATGTACTATAAATAAAAGAATACGTTTCAACACTAGGTGGACTCAAATCGATCTTGCAAAAATAATCAATTTGATCATCTAAAGGATCAACTAGTATCTCCACCTCATTAACTTGTACATAATAATGGCAAGTCAAAGAATAATTAAGCACACATGTAATTAGTCTACTACTAACATTCAAACAACAATTATATTCATTCACAATAGTAGAAGTATTAAGAGTAGCTATTGTACCTTTAGGCTCATGGGGTCTTCTTTACCTTGATGTATATCCTCATTCATTTGGTTTAACTTTTCCATTTGTTTTGGTAAGAGGGACCAATCATCTTTCAAAAAGTCTATTTATTTGATCAATCCCTCAAATGTAGGCTTCATGTCAGAAACATAACTCACCAATGTTGTACCTACTTAATAGTCATTAAGAGAAGGACAAGAAGAATAAGGGTTAGATTGGATTTTTGGAAACCCCCTTACAACCCTCCTTTTCCTCTCTTAGGTTGCCACTTTACACTCCCTTACTCTCAATCTTTTCTCTCTCAACTTATTTTATAGGAGTGACAAGGATTTCAACACCCCATTGGTACACAAAGTATTTAAATAAACCCTCTTTTTTTGGGATTCCCTAACTTGCAAACAAATTGTTTTCCAAGAACATACGAAAACTGTTCAAGGGATCCACATCAAACCATAACACTTCTTGGAATCCATTGATACCAAAGGAAACCTTCACACAATTAAAAACCTTGTATCCACCCTTCAATTATGGATATCTCTTGGTGACTAAAGGCATCCTTAGGTACTTCAAGGTAGATAGGGTGAAATAGTTTGCATAAAGGCTACAATCAAACAATATATCAAACTCCATAACTCCAAAAAAATTCATCTTTAACCTTATGAAGTTTCCTTCTAGGATCCCTATTGTAGAAATTTTTGTACCCTTCCGAAATATACTTGGATCTCAAATTCTCTTTCAACTTATTCGTAGTGAAAAAGGTGTAGTAAAAGGTGTTTTTCCCCACTATCAATCAAGCATATGACTCCCATTTTCGATATCTAAGAGCATTACAAAACCTCCTATCTTCCTTCATATTATTACTTCAAAAAATTCTCTTGCATTTTAATTCCCAATCAGGATATGGTTAGGGTCACATTTCCCTTAAAAATAGGAAACGTGAGATAACAATCTCGGTCTACATATCAAACCTTTTTTGGCTTGGCATAAGTAGTATAGTATGTGGATTCCATAGATAATTAAGATGACATCTCCCTTTTTCCAATTTGACGACTTCTACTTGTGATAGAATAACCACTCATACTTATGGAACTTGGATAAGGATACCCTCTATATTTTTTTGTAGGAATCTTCTTCAACTCTAGTAGAATTCTCATAGATCTTGTCTTGCGGAGTGAGAAAAGTACCACACTTCGTATTAGCATTTATTGTGGCTTGGGAAGTGTAAGACCCACCACACTCTCCATTATGATCATAGAAACCCGTACACGACTCCTCAAAACTTTCATTATAGCTATAAGAGCATTGATAATCATTTTTTTCATAATTACCTCTAGAAAAAAAATACTATCTATCATTTTCATATGTCTCATGATCATTGCTATTTTGATAGCCTCCATAAGCTCCTTGATCATTGTATCCATATCTTTTATTACTATAACCATAGTCACCCATGTCGTACTCAACACAATACTAAGCTATAGATGACATCTCCTTATATCTACAAGAGAAAAAAATGTACATACCAAATGAACAAACAAATTTAGTTGAAGAAATACTCACCATAACTCTACATCTAGTTTTATATTATTCAAGTGTCTATTAATGCTCGAGGTTGGAATGGATTCTTGTTGACATAAAAAACTATACGGTAGCTGATACACGAATATACAATACACGAAATTAAAGATGCAAGTATATGAAAAATAATATAGGATTATAACGAAACACAAGAAAAGAAAACCTAATAGAACCTACGAGTAAATCAAACCCCAACACCTATTTGATAAATCTGAATCAAGCACCACAGCCTTATGGAAACCCCAAGGAAATTGAGCTCTTTGAAACCACCATTTCTACATAAGGTTAAAACCAAGCCTACCAAAGGATTACAAACTCTATCAAGGAGATTAAAATTCATACGAGTCAATTAAGCATTCAATATAAACTTCCTATTGATATACAAAGAACTACTATTTATACTAATTAGGGAAAGGGGGAAGACTAGCTAATTACATGACTATCCTTAATAAATAAGGGCCTTGTTTAGAAACTTAAAAATGGCCTTCTTTATTGGTGTATTACCCTTTCTATTCATTATGATTTAATTCAATCTTCCACATGTATGTTTGATCCTTAAGGTGCTTGAAATACTCTAAAATTCCCTTCAACGGTCTTTCCCCAATCCATGAACTTTGTACTTCTTCAAGTATCATAGCTTAAAAGCTAGTACCGATGAATTTCATATCACCATCCCGTTCTTTAAAAGGACTCGTCCTTGAACACAAACATAGAAAAAACATAGGGAAAGACAAAAAAAAAAAAAATACATATCCTCATCGCATGAGGGTTAGGGTTGACAATAACAAATCTATCACCATGCCATTGTTGGTCACTCTTAACTTATAACCAAGTATCTATAAGAATGAAAAAGGGTATGCAACCCCACAAAACAAGTACTTCGTTACCAAATGAACCAATAGTAGGACTAAATGGATAGAAACAAAATGGAAGAAAATCAAATAGACATCCACTTTCTCGGTTTCCACTTCTATTACATATAACATACTCTCATGAGATTAAGCAACATCATATGCAAATACATAACATAGAATGGTGCTTCATCAAAATACTTCATCCACGATGTCCCTGAATTAGTGAAAACTACCCACTGCAATAATGTCATACAGATCCTCAAAGAGTAGGTCATACAAAAAGGAAGAAAATAGATAAAGATGAAATACTTTATCCTCCCTCCACATGTTCCTTATCCCTTGGTGTACTTCTATCTTCATAAAAGTGGTTCCTAACATCGGTTGGAACATCATCACAGTATAGTGGGTTATAATAAATAGTATAGCCCTTAAGAGAACCACTATCATCTAAACTCACACCATTTGGCATTTCACTTAAAGTGATTTCATCAAATGCAAATAAGATATTGTACTTCAACGGAGTGATAAATCAATAAGGGTGATTTCACACATGTAGGTTCACTCTCAAAAAGATGACTATAATTATTGGACATATTCTCAAGAACACTATCTCTATGAGCAAGATAAGAAATAAGATCCTTAATACATGACATGATCAAAGCGTCACTTCTATTCTTATGATCAACTTTAGCAACAAATACACTAGTTAGAAGCTCAATAATCATACCCTAAAATCCTCAACTATAGGTTTACATTTTAAAGAAAGTTGATCATCACAATCACAACCACCACAAGATAATACACTATCAAGGAGAGTACAAATATCAACACTAGGTGGACATTGATTGGTATCACATGAAAAATCAACCAGGTGATCAATAGGATCAACTAGTGTTGGTCATCATCAACAAAAATGTTACCGCATTATGTCAAAGGGTCACGTGACAATGTACTATCGATCAAAGTGCAGGTGTAAACTAGGTGGACTCAAATCAGTCATGCAAGAAGAGTCAATTTGTCTATCGAAAGGATCAACTAATGCCTCCCCTTCTTTAACTTGTACATCCTCATGGAAAGTCAAAGAATCATTAATCACACATGTAGTTAAGCTACTTCTCATACTCACACTCACACTCAGACTATGATTAGGTTCATTAAAAAGTATAGAATTATTGAGAGTTATAATTGTACTTTTAGGCTCATGAGAAGTGTCATATTTACCTTAATTTATGGCATCCATCGATTTTCTTACCACTTCCATTTGGTTTAATAAGATGAGCCAATCATCTTCTAAGAAGACCATTTCTTTCATTAATTCCTCAAATGTAGGCTTCATGTCAGAAATTTCACTCGATAAGATTGTACCTACATAAGAGTCATTAGAGAAGGATAAGAAGGAAAAAGGTTAGATTGGGTTGGTGGAAACACCCTAACGTCACTCCTCGCGACTTGCTCTTTTACTTGTCTTAGTTCACCAGTTTGCACTCCATTACTCCCTTATGTATTTTCTCTCTTAATTTATGTTATATGAGTTGCAAGGATTTTAACAACCCATTGGTCCACAAAGTATTTGGACAAACTCTCTTCTTTTGGGATCCCATAAATTGCAAACCAATTGTCTTCCAACAACATATGTAAATTGTTCAACGAAGCTACCTCACACTATACATCTTCTTGAAAACCACTAGAACAAAAGAAATCCTTTGCACACTTAGTAACCCTATATCCACCCTTGATATATGGATATCTATTGGTGACTAAATGTTTCCTTAGGTAATTAATTTTGAATGGGGTGACATAGTTTTTAAAAAGGCTAAAATCCAAGACAAAATAACTCTATAACTCCATAAATTTCATCTTATACGAACTTGCCTTCTAGGATTCTTATTGTAGATCTTTTTCTACCGTTCTGGGATGTAATTGGATCACAAATGCTCTTTTAACTATTTCCAAGTGGAATTATACTAAAAGGTGTTTTTCCTCACTCTCAACCAAGAATATGCTTCCCCTTCTCGATAGCTAAAAGCAGTAAAAAACCTCCTATCTTCTGTGATATTGTTACTTTCTAAAATTCGCTCACATTTCAATTCCCAATTAAGATAGGTTTTGGAGTCAAATTTTCCTTCAAAAATAGAAAGAGTGAGATAACCATCCTGGTCTACATATCCCAACATTTATGCTTGGCATAAGGATGTGTATTCCATAGATATTGAAGATGAACTATCCTTTTTCCCTTTTGATGAATTCTACTTGATCTAGCAAAACCACTTATACTCCTAGAACTAGGATATGAATACTCTAGATTGAGTGTAGGTATCTTCACCAACTCTAGTAGGACTCTTCTTATAGATCTTTCATTAAAGAGTGAGAAAATGACCATACCTCATACAAGAATATTTCATAGTTTAGGAAGTGTAAGACTCACCACATACTCCACTAACATAATAAGAACCCACACAAGACTCCTCATACCCTTTATATAACCACCACGATCTTTTATCATAATTTTCCTCATAACAACCTCAAGAGTAGTATCTCTTATTGTCATATGCCCTATGATCATGGCTATTTTCATAGCCTCTGTAAGATCAATCATCGTTGTCTCCATAACTTTTATTACTAGAATAATGGATGCCCATTTCCTAGACACCACAATATGAAACTATTGATGACATCTCCTTATATGCATGAAAGAAAAAAATGTACCTACAAAATGAACAAACAAACCTAGCAACAAAAATCCTCACCAACACCCGATATCTCTCAATTAATACCACACAAGTTTGGCTTGATTTTTCTTGAACCTTTCTCGATACGAAAGTATTCAATTTTTAAATATGATTATGTTTGAAATGGATTCTTTTGACACAACAACGGAAAAAATGAACAATGTACTAGAATCAAGAACGTTTATGAATTAAGACTAAAATCTTTAAAGTAAACTAAATACGTAAGGAGTGAAATTCTAAAATTAAACTAGTGATTAATTAGTATGAATGGAAATAATTTGGATATAGGTCAAATTGAAAAGAAAAATGGAGAGAAGAAAACCTAATTCTAATAAATACTAGTTTAGAAGAAATGACAAACCATAAAGAAACATGGATACTGGATTTGATTTGACAGTTGAGTTTCGGGATAGTGTATGGGAAGGTTTGCCCAACCTTTGAAGGCTTGTCCAAAAGATGAAGCTTGAGCCATCAAAAGGAAAAACTTATTTTTATCCTTGGATTTCTTGGTGGTGAATTGTGGGTGGCTCGTCTGCCTTGTGCGACTCGCCCAATTGAGTGAGGCTTGAGCAGTCCAAAGGAAACTAGGCATCCTACTTTTTACTTTAGTGGTCGATGGGGAATTGGTGTGACAGATGACTTGTTATTGGATTGAAGGTTCTTCCAGGCCTCCTAAGAAGGTGTCATCCATAAATATGTCTATTTCTGCAACTTTCTACTGATAGGGAACTTGGTGGGTGGTTCATCCTATCCAAAAGACACTTGTATTCTAGCCATCCAATAGAACCAATCTTCCTCAACATTTTTTATGGATGGATTTATAATTTGAGAGTAGGAAGATCACTTGGAGAAAGTCATCTAGCCCAAAATGAGGTCCAACAAGTTCCAAATCTAAACCGTAACGTTTTGGACTGCCAAAAACAAATTCTCTAAACCTTTATGCTTCATTGAAATCTCAACTTCCTTGGACCTTTATAGACCTTAAGTAACCAATTAATCAAGTGCCAATTTCACCCGAATTAAGTGATTCGAAGTTCATTTAAGTGGTGTTTGAAGTTTGAAGTTTTAAGTTTTAAGGTTTGAAATCACTACTCTTTATATTGAAATTTCACCCGAATCAATGACCCAATCCAAAGTCACTTTAGACATTGAAGAACACTGTTGAAGGTAAACTTCAAACTTTGAATCTCCCTAAAATGTCACTAAAATCACCCCATATTTGATTCTAATACTCCATGAGATATGAAAAATACTTATCAACACTATAAATTCATCAAATGAAACCATGCCATACAAAAAATAGAACTTGGAAATTGTATCAAAAAGTGTAGACTATGAACACCCTAATTTTTAAACTCCACCCAAATGATCTTAGAATACCTTGATACTTGAGATTTAAATTTTGGATCTTTAGTGACATGAATAACCAATAAGTTTAAAGTTAAAAGTGGACTTAAGACAAAGAAAGTTTAATGAAAAGGTAAACTGATAAAATCTCGAAGGAATTAACATGAAATAAAAAATGACTCAAAGGAAAAGTACTATTTAGTTTGGATGTACAAAAACTGAATAATAATTTAGAAGAGGTGATAAAGAGAATAGAAACAAAATTACAAGGTTGGGTTTCATTTACAACACTTCAAAAAATTTGATGAAAAGTAGGAGTCGAATGACGGCTCCTCCTTGGTGCTTGGATTGGGGCTACACTTCAGTATCCAATCCACATTAATGTGGGTCGGTTGGGTGGTGTCTATAGGAGGCTCTTCCATGATTTGATGGCTCAATAGCCCCTCAAGATGGCTTGCTGTCCAAAGCACAACAATCTACCTCCTTGCTTCTCTTTGGACGTGTGCCTTGATTGGTGCGGCAGCTCATCCTCTAGTTGAAGGCTCCTAAAAACAAACCCAAGGCTTGTCATCCACAAGATAATACAATGAATCAAATTTATCTTGTAGAAAGGCCTAGTGGGAAGCTCATCCAAGATTGGGCAGCTCACCCAAACCAAGTCATTCTAGCCGTCCAAAAGACTTTGGTTTGTTTTGTAGTGGGCAGCTCGTCTAGGGAAGGTAAGATAGTCCAACATTCTTCATAAATTATTTTTCAACACAAAATATACTTACTCAAAGAATTACATAGTGGGTGTAACAATTCTTAACTCGTCCAAGCTTGGATAGCTTCCCGAAAGGGTCTTGTCCGTGAGAAAGCGGATTCCCAAAACCATCTTTGCAAGCCTTAATTTCCCTTCATAATTTAAACGTCCTTGGACTTTTTCCCCGTAAACCAAGAAAATAAACAAGTCCTAGAACACATTTTTACAATTTTTTATTGAGAGAAATGAATCAAATGAACTTTGTTTTAATTTTTTTCTCTTGAACCTCGAAATCATAAAAAAAATTTAAACACATTCTCCGTTACTAATATCAATCAATACCCGCTAATTTTTAACACCAAATCGAACCCGAAATTTAAAATCACTTTCATCTTCCTTCATGTTATAAGGAACACCAAGAACAATGGTGACCTTCGAACTTAAACTCCCTCAAATCACTCTCAAACATCAGTAAATTAGATTCACAAGCTCCGTAGGCTATGAGAACTACTACCCAATAACTATGAAGCCACGAAATCCAATTCAAGCACCAAATTGAGGACCCTAATTCAGATCTAAGCATGAAGAGCAAAAATTGGACCCCAATCAAATCTAAAAAAAAAATCTCAAAATTAAACCCCAAGCTCCTTAGATGATGAGAATAACTTCTCAATACTTTAGATCCTTGTATTCAAAAAAATTAATCCCCAATTTGAAGAACCATAATATGAAATTATGATGATGATAAACAAGCAAAACCCAAAAAGTAAAAGTCACTCAAATTTCATCTGATTCACTTTTTGCGAGTAAAATTTGTTTGTGAAGTCCCGTTTTCTCTCAATCCTTTCAATGTTGACTCCCAAGTCTTCAATAATCCTCTAAGATGTATGACAATCTTTAGATTGCCTCCATTTACACCAGAACATCCTTGAGCTCTATTTATTGCTGTCATGTTATCCATATATTTAATCTTCTTAGTTACACACTGAAAAATGTGTCTAGTAGGATTGGTGCTTCCCGATATCACATTAAATTCAAAACCCAAATTCTCCAAAAATTGAAACAAACTTTTGTGTTCTTCAAGTTCATGAAGAACATAAAAACTCAAACCCAAAGGGTATCAACTCCAATCATCACCTAACTTGAGATTTTACCTCCAATCAACTTAGAAATCAAACCCCAAACACTTGTAGAATAAAAAACAACCCAAAATTAAAGTCCCACTCCAATTCCATCAATATCTCAAGCCGAACAATGTTATATAGCTCGAATCCACCTCGAACATCTCGAAACTTGTGATTTTGACTCAATCAATACTTGAGAACGCAATGTTTTATCAACACTAAACGACAACCTTTTTTATAGAGAGATTTACAATCTTTTTCGATTTTCAAGATAACTAAACCACTTGATGAATTTCATAGAAATAAAATTCAAATGCGGCTCCGATACCAAATGATACAGATATGGAAATACAAAAATGAGATACATAAAATAAAGATAAAGGGACACAAAACAAAGATAGGATTATAGTGAAACAGAAGAAAAGGAAAACTAATAGAACCTAAATGTGTATCAAACCCTAAGACTCGATTGATTAATCCAAATCAAGCACTATATGGAAACCTTAAGGAAACTAAGCTCCTTAAAACCACAATTTCTATAAGGTTCAAATCCAAACCTACCAAAGGAGTACAACTTATATTAAAGTGATATAAACTCATAAAGTCTGTTCATTATAACATTAAAATCTAACTAATGGAATAAAACAAAGGCCTGCTTCTACTAAAGAGGGAAGGCTATCTTTTACAAAGATGCCCTTAATAAAGCTGGGGCCTTGTTTGGAAACTATGAAATAGACTTCTTGTATGTATAGTTCCCTTTCATGTTATTTCATCCATTCACTTCTCCATGATATATTACAAGGCTTGCGAGCATCTTTGTATGGAGCTTTACTTTGCTTCGAGGATCCTATCTTCACAAGCAAGTAATGCATAGCTTTGAAACTCGCACTATGAACTGTTCAAAGCACTTTAAACATTTTGAATAGACTCCATTTGTCTTTATTTTCTTTTTCCCTTATGAGTAGACATCCAGTTCCTGATATAGCATGAGCAAGGCTTGGCCACAAGGAGAAAAATCAGTAATATTAAACATATCATGAACATTATACTCATCTTAAAGTTCGATCTTGTATACATTGTCATTGATGTGTTAGAACACATTGAATGGACCATTTCCCCTTTGGATTACATTTACTTTTCTTTATTATGGGAACCTCTCAATTTGGATGTGTACCCGCACCCAATCACCCCATTGAAAAACCACCTTCACTTTTGATATGACCCAAGGAAGCACAAACATGCTAGACATATACTCCATGGTGTAAAAATGATTATGTAACGATCCGCGTGGTCATTTACTTGAATTTCAATTTCTTCAACATTTAAAGATTTTCTATTAGGTGCCTTTACTCATTTATTACTTACTTAGACCAGTAGCTCGCACCGTAGAAACTTAGTTGCCTGTTATCTCAGTTTCCCTATTTTTAAGGTTTAACCTTGAAATAGTGGAACTTGAGAGTGAACTCTTAGTAAATGTGCTCAGAATTAGATTCTTACTTTCTAAAGCTATGGAATAATCGAATCGACTTTGGTATAGTTGGACCTTTAGTTCATGTT
>JBDJHY010398787.1:0-18154 GCA_039654485.1 Withania somnifera | reverse complement strand
TATCTTGTTTATTTTCTTTCTTTTGTTATTTACAAGTACAATTATTTGCTTTATCACACTTTTTCTTATTTATTTTACACAAACAATCTTTATCTTTTATAACATAACGTAGGTACTTTTGTGTGTACACTGGAGTATATGATATAATTTTTGAAAGAATTACTTCATCTCTAGATAATAAAAAATTTTATTTCTTAACAAAAAGTTAATCCTATTACAAAGTCTTCACCTATGTATAATTATCTTACCCATTTTTGCTCTATCTTATAAGTGGGTTTATAAAATTCAATGCAAGTATTTACAAAATTTATAATTGTTTTTATGTAATATTTTGTCACGACCCAAAATTGAGTTGTGCTGAGGTCTACATCCACCTGTAGAAAAGACTAACCCCGACCCAGAGCATAATGTGATGATCCAGAGCATAACTAATGAGCCATTAACAAGAACCAAAAGAAAGGAGAAGGTAGGCGAAAAGAAGAAAATAAAAGAAGAGTACGAACAGACATAACTGAAAATAATACCCCAGAACCTGGTATCATGGCTGTAGAGCCTCTATCTATAGAAAAGTACAAAATACAACCCACAATGGGGAAAAACTATAAAATAGCTATCCAGACTCCAACTAGAATAACCGTGGAGATAGAAGGAGGACCGACCCGTATGAACATCGACTGCTCACTGAGTCTCCTGAAACAACACCAAACTTTCTCGCACAATTGAGTCCGCTCCACTGACTCATTAGGACCTGCATCAAAAAAAGATGCAGAAGTGTATCATGAGTATAAAAAACAATCGGTACCCAGTAAGCATCATAGGTCGACCCAACAACAGTAAGCACAAGCAAGGTAAGGAGCGATCAAAAGCAAATAGGGTACTAGCACGTAATAACAGAAAAGGGGTAACTGCAATAATAACTAAGTGCAGTGAAGTATTAACTATTAGTGTGTGCAGCATAAGCTAACAACTACAAAGGAGAGTCACTATCAAGGTACAACACACAGAACCTGGGCCACAAGAAAATTATGACCAAATACGACACGTACCTGGACTTCCATCGTGACCACTGAATAGAATAGTAATTAAGATAAAGAGGAACATGGGGAATGTGACCACTGAACAAAATAGCAATTAAGAAAAGGAGAGAAATCAACAACACGAAAGAGTATCCACAAAGCCTAGCTAGTAACCAACAAATCAGCACATAAGTAACCTAGGGACTTTCCCTGTAACCCTCGAGAAGTGCAACAAAGCACAGTGTATTCAACAAAAAGGCATGTTAAATAGTGCCATTGCATACCCTCCCTCATATAAAAAATCTGCCAGGAAAGGACCCACAGAAGCTTCTTTGCATACTTACCTCTCCTACTCCAGTATACCGATCTCTCGAGCTGCATCTTATACCTAAAAGAAATTTCTCAGGCATATCCACTCATAGGCAGAGGGTTCGTGGAGGGATCTAATACCATGTATAAAATCCTCATAAAAAGCCAACTAGTGACATAGTCATTAGGTCACAAATGCCAAATCTCGAGCTCAGTTCGTACAACACATCTTAGATGAAATCTCAAGTCCAGCCATGTAGGAAAAATTCCCAATTTCAGTAATAGTTAGAAATAGGATAAAATGGTGTGAGAAAATAGCTCCATACTACTCATGAGCATATTTGTGAAAGATATAAATACATATAAAATCAGTTTCCGGTTATTACTCAATTTAAAAATATTAATGCATGCTCGCAACGTAAATCATCCGAATAGACTAAACTTGTCTAAGGCTTATAATTGCAATCCATAGAATGGCTACCAAGCCCTAGTAATAAGGTACATCCTTTCCTAGTCTAACTACAATCCCTAGCCATGAGTAATCCCATAAAAGATTCCACAAATGCCTAGAGGGAACCCGTTAAGGGGTAAGTACATAACTATATAGGGGAAAACATGGAGCCCATAGCTCAATCCAATACAACTCTATCCTAGGCTCGCACCAAGCAAGGGTATAATATCATTAATCAGGGATGCTATCTATCTAGAAAAGTCGTATCTGGATGGGTGCTATATCATTACACATTATAATCATATGCAATCCCTCAGGTAGAACACATAATAATAAGCCTACCTAGATTGGCTCTAAAGACACCAGCTTGAACAAGGGGATAGCTACTAAGCTCTAACCCGTAGTATAATCCCTTCTCAACAAATATACCTTCCATAGTCAACGTATATACAATATGCACCAAAGGTTATAGACCTCCACCAACCATACTATATTCCAGTTTAACGTTGGACACGCGAGTAGGGAAATATAGCCTAGGGTAAGAACTAATCTACAAGACATCTAAACAGATCACAAGCTAGAAGAATAAACATAGCGGTTCTTTAACTAGTAATCCCATCACTGAGCTATCACTTTACCATACATATCATACACTAATACCTAGTCTGAAGAAAGTATTCCATAGCCTACCTTGTGTCACGACCTGAAAATCGAGTTGCGATGGTGTCTATATCTCACCTGTAGTTAAGCTTAATCCTGGCAAAAAGAAAGATGTGGTAGGCTAATAGAACGCATCCAAAGAAACAAAGAGAAGGAGATGAAGAGGAAAAGTACAAATGGGACATAGACAACACATAGCTAAACATAAATCCCCAAAGCTTGGTATCATGACTATAAAGCATATACATATAGAAAGTAAAAGACAACACTGATATTGAAATGAAAACCACTCAATATGGATTCCATTTAATCATTGAATCTCATGGAATCACACCGGCTAGTGCGCACGATTGTGTCCTTATAGATGACTCATACTAAAGATGCAGAAGTGTAGCATGACTACCAATAAAAAAATGGGTACCCAGTAGGCATTATAGGCTAACCTGGCAAAACTAAGCATAAGAAAAGTAAAATATGACCTACGACAAATAACATAAGGACACATAATGTAGAACATGTACCAAATAAATACAAAAATGGTTAATAAGTGAAGTAAAAGATTAGCTACCAGTGGGTGTAATACTAGCTAACAGGTATAAAGTAGGGCTACCATCATGGTATAATAGCCAAGACCTGAGCTAAAAGAAACTCATGTCCAAATGTGACACGTACCTAGAGCTCCAATATAGCCAGAACAAAGAAGGACTGATAAGAAAGTGTGAAACCAACCACTATTTAAACTAACATCAAATACGGTAAGTGCATGAATACTACTAATCAAGGGCAGAAGGAACAACCAAAGTCTACTAGAAAACAAATCTGGCCGACATCCTATACTAACCATAGATACACTAAACAACCAAGTAACCCAATAGGTACTACCTCTTAAGCCATGAAGAGTACAACCAAACATGAAAGGATATAGTGCATGAGGGTGCTGATAAGTAAATAGTTCCCCTACACACCCTCCCCGATACAAGATTTGGCAAGGACCAGACCCATGAAACTTGCCTCGTATACTTACCCAACCTACCCCAGTATATCACTCTCCCTCCAAGCAACATACCCCAGGCATGGTTACCCATTTTGGAGGGTCCATCAAGGGATCCAATCCCATATACAAAAATCCTCTCAAAAAGGCATGTAATGCCATAGTAATCAGGGCCAACAGAAAAAAACTGGGGTGTAACTGGTATATCATATTTCGTTGGAAACCCAAATTAAGCCATATAGGTAATATCCAAATCTCAATAAGACTAAACTGTCTCTATGTAGGAAGTATCAAAAAATCATTGTGATCATGAGAAAATAGCCTCAGGTAGTGTAACGAAATAGCTCCATACTACTCATAAGAGTAGTCGTAAAAGATATATGTATATATAGCAATCAGTTCCCAATTATTTCTCTATCAAAATCAAGTTACCTTTTAACATGTTTAATGCATGCCCATTACACAAACCAACAAATAACTTAAACTGATCTAGGAATGCTAACTAAAATATATAAGGTGGCTGTCGAGCCCTAGTAATAAGGTATAACCTCTCCAAACCCAACCATGGACCCGAGCCACAAGTAACCGCACTATAGGTGCCATAACTACCCCGAGAGAGACTGTTAATAGCTAAGAACACACTCATATAGGAAGATACATGGAGCTTCCATGGCTCATCCAAGAACCACTCACTCCCAGACTCATATCGAGCAAGGTACAATATCATCACACTCGGCGGCTAACCACCCAACACAATCGTACCTGTCTAGGTATAATATTATCATATAAGAAAACTAATCCTCTACCATAGATGTACCTCTACCATAAATGTCCCTAGATAATTCTTTCTTAGAGGGCCACATACACCTAATATAAAATCTAATATCTCAAGTAGAACACAGAATAATCAGCCTACATATATCTTCTCTAAAGCCACCAATCTAAATCGGCAGATAACTACTAAGCTCTAACCCCAAGTATAATCCCCTCAGATACCTCACTATCATCTAGAGTTGGAATATAACAACATGCATTAAAGTTGTTACTCCTCCCCAAAAGACTATATAATCCAGAGTCGATGTGAGAATGCAGTTAGGGAAAAATTTCCCAAGGCAAGTAGTGAAACTATGAGCCAACTAAATGGTCCATAGGCCGAAAGAATAAGCATATTGGGGCTCGGCTAGTCATCCCAGCCCTGAGGTGGTGCTTTAACATACATATACTACACTAATACCCAGTGTGAAGAAAATAAACCACAGGCTACCTAGATCCCAGCAGTGTCCTCGAGAAGCATACCTAAATATTTACAAATCATATATAAAGCTTGAAATCACAATAAGATTGCATAAATATTATCCATGGGTCAATATAAGTAAAACTAAACCCATATTTCTATATAAATATAAGGTTCAAAATTTAAACTAAAATTAGGTCTGTAGACCCGAACAACTTGGAAGAAGGAAATATTTATACCAATACGTAGAGCACAACTCATACGTCATATGGTACAAAATAGAGCTTAAATCATGGTAGAATATGAAGATATAATCTTTAAAAATTTATATAAAAAGGAAACATCATTACAATAGCAGAAACGAGGAATATCAAGGTAAAAACGATCATAGAACTACCTAGATATGATTCCATGAACTAAAAATCAAGGAAACCTCCGTAATATACAAAATTAGCTTTGTAAAAAGGATAAAGAACTGCTAAATTTTTGTCAAAATAAAGCAAGAAAGATATATAAAAGCTTTCTAGGCCTCTTTTTTTATCACAGAGAATAGCCACACAATTGTAACCCCTGACCGCCCTAGCTTTCGCTATCACGAACCATTGCCATGTGATTGCAATGAGTAAGGGGCCTAGCCTAGGTGATCGCAACCCAGGCTATGCGATTACAATGCTTTAGCCCCCCAGCCAACCCTAAATTTAACTAATTAAGGCTCGAAACAAAACAGAGTTTGATTTTGATGATCCATATATGAAATCTTTATGTAATAGGTATTTAAAACTCAACAAGAGTTACAAAAATAAAATTCGATATCATCTTAATTGATCAATCCTGAAGAAGCTATAGTTAAAAGGAATTATATTATAACAACTTTAAGGGACCCAATCTATCGATCCCAGCAAGTCGTAAAAGACTTAGGGTAGTTAAAGAGATGGTCTAAGTATGGTTGAGTCTCAAAAAATGGAAAGGATCTCGTGGCTCATTACAACATCCACCACTATAGGAAATTTCGTTTGCGAAAGTGAAGAAACAGAGGGAGTACCTAGAGGATCGAACTAATAAGGTTACTGAGCTCGCATATCCCTTGCTGTCTCCCAGGTAGCCTCTTAAGTTGGGCGGTGAGTTCAATGAACCCTCATAACTGGAATATCTCTGGACCTGATCCATCTTACATCTCTATAAATAATGGCCTCAGGTTTCTCAACATAAGCCAATCAGATTTCCAGCTGAACTAATTCAGAATAAAGTATATGGGAGGGATATGGTATATAATGAAGAAACATAGACACATGAAACTTTGCTAACCTATTGGAAACTTTGCCGATCCGCTCTATGATTTCATATGGCTAGATAAACCTGGGGCTAAGCTTTCCCCTCCATCAAAACTTCATAATTCCCTTCATGGGCGGAGCCTATAAGAATACTATGTCCCCAACACTAAACTCCATAGGTCGAAGTATACGGTTCACATAACTCTTCTAATGACTCTGTGCTATCTATAATCTTTCTTGAATAACCCAAACTCTTTCTATAGCATACCGAATCATGTCAGAAGCCTGAGGAAGAATCTGAACACTATTGCACCAACTGATTACAATATGCAATGCCTACCATACAATGCGTCAAATGGTGCCATCTAGATGTTGGAATGGTAGCCTTTATTATAAAAGAACTCCGAAAAAGACAAGTGTTGATCCTATCTACCTCCGAAATGAAGAGCACAAGCCCAAAGCATATCCTGGAGCTCTGAATAGTTGTCTTAGACTGTCCATCGGTCTGTGGGTGAAAGCCTATATTCAGAGATACCTCTGTACCCATCTGATGCTGCACCATCCTCCATAAACACAAAGTAAACTACGTACCCTGTCTGATATAATAGAAACTAGTACCTCATTCAGGAAAAAAACCTCCCTAACATACAAGGCCGCAAACCTCTTGCTATTCTAATGATAAAGTCGGTAAAAAGTGAGTAAATTTGGTTAATTGATCACTATGATCCATATACAATCATGACCAATATTAGTAAAAAATAAGTAGATTTGGTCAATCGATTCATGATGAACTATATACAATCATGAACCCTCGAAGTATAAGGGAGTCCTGAGAAATATTCCATGGTAATACTCTCCTATTAACACTCAGGGATAGCAAGTCACTGCAGGTCACCCCCAGGTCTATGATGCTCAAATATCACTTGCTGACGTTCAAGCATAGGGAAACTAACCAAGTAAATTCAAATCTCAAATGATGCCACTAATAATGTTGTCTCAAATCTCTACACATCTTCGTGATGCTCAGATGTATGGAGTACCTGGTATAGTGGGACTCAAGAAGAATAGTTTGAATCAAATCATCCACTCTAGGAACATAGATACAAATTCCTATCCACATTACTCTATCAGAGTCTATCGATGAACCATTGTAATCACCCTTCAAAATTAACTCTTGATTATGAACTAAGGATTTGCCCTTATGCTGTTGCTGTTGAATCTGACCGAACAAAGTAGGTCTAGTATCAACATGAGCAAGAACCTTTCTTAGATTGGATATTTCCAATAATACCAAATGGTTATCCAACAACCGAATTTTAAGGCTAACAACTTCGTTGAAGCTGAGATAGAAGCCAAACTAACCATACTAACTGCCTTTTGGCTTAAGGCATCCACAACCACATTCTCCCTGCATGGATTGTATAGAATGTTGATGTCATAGTCCTTCAAGAGCTCGACCATCTCCTATGTCTGAGATTGAGCACCCTTGTCTCAGAATATACTAAAGACTATGATAATCAGAAAAAAATCTCACAATGAACATCATAGAGGTAATGTCATAAAATATTGAGCGTGAAGACTACCACTGTTAACTCCAAATCATGGGTTGGGTAGTTTAATCATAAACCTTTAACTGATATAAAGCATACGCAATGTTTCTACCCTACTGTATCAACATGTATCCAAAACCAATATCGAAGGCATCACAATAAATTATATAAGTTGGCCCTCAATTGGAAGTGTCAATATCGATGCTGAAGTGAGAAACTATTTGAGCCTCAGAAAGATGGACTCATAATCCTCAGACCATCGAAAAGGAACATCCTTCTGAGTCAATCTAGTCATAACAACTGCTATAAATGAAAAAGCCTGCACAAATCATTTATAATAGCCTGCTAACCCAAAAAAAAACTGTGGACCTTAGAGGGAGTAGTGGGTCGAGGCCAATCACGTATAGATGAAACCTTCATTGTATTAACACTAATACCAGCTGGAGAAACAATATGCCCTACAAAATCTATTAAAAAGCACCCTTTGAGAACTTCTCATAAAGCTTTCCATTCCTCAAAATTTGGAGTACAATTTTTAAATTCTTTTCATGTTGCTCCCAACTCCGCGAGTAAATTAGGATATCATGAATAAACACAATCAAAAAAGAATCAAGGTATGCTTTGGAAACTCGAGTCATATGATCCATAAATAAGGCTGGAACATTAATCAGCCCAAACAACATAACTAAGAACTCATAGAGTCCATACTTGGTCTCAAAAGAAGTCTTTGGGATGTCCCAGACTGAATCCTTAGCTGGTGATAACTTGACCTGAAGTCAATCTTGGATAACACTGCAGCACCCTGAAGTGGATGAAAAAGATCATCAGAAGGTGACAAAGGATACTTATTCTAAATGGTAACCTTATTCAACTGTTTGTAATCAATACATATGCGTATAGTCCCATCTTTAATCTTCACAACTAATATCGGAGCGCCCCACGGTGAAACACTAGGGTAGACACAGACTTTGGTAATCAAATACCAAGGCTTGACACTGAGGTCCTAGAGCTCTGCTGGAGCCATGTGATAAGTTGCAATAAAAAAAGGCCTAGTGCCTGATTAAACCTCTATAGCAAAACAGACAACATGCTCAGTTGGGAGGCCAAGCAACTCATCAGGGAAAACATTAAGGAAATCTCTAACAATGGGCAAAAACCTAGGGGAAGGAGGATCAATACTAATATTATGAACATAAACTAAGAAAGCAGTACAAACCCTGACTAACAATCTACCGGCTTGCATACTAGAAACCTTAACATTAAAGAGTGGATAATAGGGCAAGTCGATAATACCGAAGACACATCAAGCATAGATAAGGTCATGGTCTTGGAAAAACAATCCAGGACCGTATGATGAGGGGATAATCAATCCAAGCTAGAATCATATTAAAATCAACCATGTTCAAAGGCAGAACACTAACCCGAGTGTCCAACAGCCATATAGTCACACACATGCTCGATGAATTTGATCCACCATAATACGATCACCTACGGGAGTAGACACAGTCATGAGCACCAAAAATATCTCTCACACAACACCCAAATAGGGTGCAAAGTAGATGATCCCATAGGAATATATAGAACCAGGGTAAAATAGTACCAAGGATAGCAGGAGACACATGAATAATTTACCCGAAACTACTACATCAGAAGCCTTTGCTAAGGTTCTATTAGGTATGACATAAAACTGATATCCCCCAATGCCCTACTGACCTCCTTCTCTCTCCCCTCCTCTTCCCCTCTATCCCCCATCATGACTGCCTCAGGCCACTACCCGATGACCTCTAGTGGTGGTGATACTATCTGTAGGAGCTTGGCGATCTCTGCTGTTGAATAAATTGCCCGATGCCATGGATAATCTCTAATGTAGTGATCCATATCATCAAAATCAAAACACCCATATACCTACCTTGATCGAAACTATCAGCTGGGATACCCTAACCACCACAACCCTAAACTCTAGTAAATGCACCATTAGTGGGCTAACTACTCTAGACGCCGCTGGCTAATGGTAGGAAGCACTGAACTAGTGTTCTAGGTAGGCCCTGATAATGATACCGTGGCTACTACTGAAGTGCACATTTTTCATACCATGCCCCAGAATATCGAGATCCATTAAAATTGCCTGGCGGCACAACCTTTTGTCGCCACACCCTTTGGCTAAGAACTAATGCCTCTCCATGTTACGGGCATGATCAACCACTGCTAATAATGGAATACCCTAAGAAAGTAATAAATAAATGTCTTTCTATAATGGAATACCCTAAGAAAGTAATAAATAAATGTCTTTCTATAACTCTAGTCTCAATCTAGCTACAAAGCAGCAAACCTACTCTGAATCTGTCAGCATAATAGCAGCCCCATACCTCGAAAACTACATAAATCAAGCCCCATACTTAGAAACTATCATTGGTTCCTACTGCAAGTAGACAAGATGAGCTCTGAGCTCCTCACAAATTATTCGAGGAACATACTGAGCCATGAAGATATCTAAAAGCATATTCCATGCCATAGGTGCAGACCTTGCTGGTCTACTCTCTCTATATGACCACTATCTGGCCTTAGCTCAACTCTCTAACTGATACCTAATGAAATCAACTCCATGTGTATCTCATAAGTACAAAGTCTGCAGCCTATCCTCACACTCTAAAACACACTCATAGATGTCAAACCTGGAATCAACAAAAAATCTCAAGGGCCATATAGGCATAAAATGACTGTGCATCCTTTGTTCCTCGAAAGTCATAATAGAAACTCTAGGATGGGGCAGGATCGGCGGTTAAATTTGTAGTACCTCGGGAATAGGTTATGGAGGTAGGGGAACTATGGCTTCTATTGGTACCAATTGAACATGAAGAGCCGGGGCACCCTGTTCCTCTCCCCAATATGAAGTCTGAACCTCATCACTAGGTTCTCTAACAAAACATAGCCCTCATTCACTATCATATGTACCTATGTACATCATCTGAAGGTTGTTGTATCTGCAGAAGGGTAGCTCTGTGGGTGTAGAATTATTGTATATCAACTCTAGCATGATCTCTCCCATAGACTCTGTATCTGACTCGGCCCCAAAGTAGAGCTCTCTGCAGTGGCGAGGAAGTATCATCACCTCCAGGTTCTGACCTTGTATGAACCATCTACGTAGGAATAGAACAAAGATATATAATAAAGAATTAAGTGGAAACCTTGTACTAAAGATTCAACGAGAATCAACACTATTAAAGAGGCCTGTACCTTCCCAAAGATAGGATATAAACATCTACGTACTAATTTGCGGGACTCTACAAAACTCCTGCTCCTATAGAAAGAGACACCCATGAACCTAGAGATCTGATACCACTTTGTTACATCCCGAAAATTGAGTTATGATGGCGTGTACATCTCACCTGAAGACAAGCCTAATCCTGACCTAGAGCAAGCATCGGTGGGCCAGTAGAAACCACCAAAAGAAATAAAGAGGAGGGGATGAAGAGAAGAAGTACAAATAGGACATGAACAACACATAACTAAACTTAACTCCCTAAAACCTGGTATCAAGGTTGTAGAGCATCTATATACAAAATGAAAAATGTAAAACCCATGACGGGACAAAAATACAAATAGATATCCAAGACCCAACTAGGATAACTTTGATACTATAAGTAAAACTAGTCAAAAAGGATGCCAGCTACTCACCGAATCTCCTAGAATCACACTGGCTAGTGCACATGATTGTGTCTGTTTGGATGTCTCATACTAGGACCTATATCAGGAAAAGATGCAAAAGTATAGATGAGTAACAAAAACAAAGTTTATCCGGTAGGCATCATAGGCCGACCAGGCAAAAGTAAGCATAAGAAAAGTAAAGAGTGATATACAACAAATAGCTTAGGGACACATAATTTATAACAGGGACCAGATAACTACATTAATGTTTAATAAGTGCAATAAAAAATCTTCTAGAAGTGGGTGAGGTACCAACTAACAAGTATAAAGAAGGGCTACCATTAGGGTATAGCACCCAAGACCTGGGCCACAAGCAACTCATGACCAAAATTGACACGTACCTAGAGCTTTAACATAACAAGCACAAAGAAGGACCAAAAAGAAAGTGTGAAACCATCAACCATTTATGCTTGCATCAAATACATTAAGTGCACTAGTGCAACTAATTAAGGATAGAAGGAACAACCAAAGTCTAATAGCAAAAAAACCTGATCGACATCCCATACTACCCGTAGGTACATTGAATAACTAAGAAACCCAATAGGTACTCCCCCCTTAAGCCCTAAAAAAGGCGAAAGGATATAGGGCATGTGGGTGCTGATAAGTAAATATTGCCCATAAGCATCCTCTACGGTATAAGACTTAGCCAGTAGCATACCATGGATGCTTCCCCTTATACTTACCTAACCTACCCCAATATACCCCTCATTTGGCCATGTAAAATACCCCAGGCATGGCATCCCAGGTCGAAGGGTCTATGGAGGGATCCAATCCCATGTACAAAAATCCTCATGAAAAGACATCCAATGCCATAGTAATCAAGTCCAAGAGGCCAAAACTTGGGCTTAGCCAATCTATCAAATCCGATTGGAACGAAATCAAAACATGTAGGTAATTTCCAAATCTTATTAAGACTGAACTATTGCTATGTAGGCAATATCAAAAAATTGTTGTGGTCATGTAAAATGGCCTTAGGTAGTGCAGGAAAATAGCTTCATACTGCTCATTAAAAGAAGTCGTGAAAGATATAAGTATACATAGAAATAAATTCCTACTTATTTCTTTGTCAAAATCAGGTTACCTTTTAACACTTTTAATGCATACTCACTACAAAAACCAATCAATAAATTAAACTGATGTAGGACCACTAATTAGAATCTATAGGATGACTCTCAAGCCCTAATCATGAGGTATAACCTCTCATATCCTAACTATGACCCTGAGCCATGAGTGACCGGACAAGAGGTGCCACACTTTCCCCAAGGGCAATTATTAAGGGCCAAGAAAACACCTATACACGGAGCTGCCATATCTTAGCCAAGAACCACTCACTCCAAGGCTCACACTGGGCTAGGGTACAATATCATCACACGGGGAGGCTAACCACCCAATAAAACCATACCCAACTTGGTATAATATCATTTTCATCCCGAGCTAACTATAGCATAGAGGGCCACACATGCCCAATATAACACAAGTAGAATGCAAAATAACCATCCTACCTAGATTTTTTATAAAGCCACCAACCTAAATCGGCAGATAGCTACTAAGCTCTAATCCTAGTATAATCCCTGCCCAACCTCATTACAGTCCATATTTAGCGTATAACAATATGAATCAAATTGTTACTCCTCCCCTAACCACACTATAGTCCAGAGTCGACGTGAAACATATGGTAGGGAAAAATAGGCCAGGGTAAGTAATAAGCTACACGCCAGCTAAATAGGCCATAGGCTGAAAGAATAAGCATATAAGGGCTTGAACACTTATCCCAGACCCGAGATGGAGCTTTACTTTAAATATACCACACCAATACCCAGTCTGAAGAAAATAGTCAGTAGCCTACCTGGATCATAGCGATCTCCTCGAGAAGCATGCCTAAATATTCAAAAATCACTTATGAATCTTGAAATCGTATAAAGCTAGAAAAAGATGACCCACGTATCAACATAAGTAAAATAAGAACCATATTCCTATATAAATAGTAGGGTAAAAATCCAAAAAATAGGGTTTAAACTTATGGTAAAATATGAAAATATAAGCCTTGAAAACTTTATACAAAAAGAAAACATCATTACGATGTTTGAAACAAAGAATTACCTGGTAGAAACAATCATAGAACAACCTAGATTTGATTCTACAAAGTAAAACTCAAGGAAACCTCCCTAATATATCTAATTAGATATGGAAAATGGAGAAAAAAACTAGTAAGCTTTTGTCAACATCAATCAAGGAAGATATATATAGACCAACCAAGCCTTCTACGTAATCATAGAGAATACCAATGCAATCACGACCCTTGACTAACCTAGCCTTCACAATCGTGGCCCACCGCCACGTGATTACGATGATAAAGAGGCTTGGCCTATGCGATCACAACCCAGGTTATGCGATCATGATGCTTTGGCCCCAAAGCCAGCCCTAAATTTCACTAATTGAGTCTAGGAATGAAACAGAGTCTGATTTTGATGATACAAATAGGAAATATTAATGTAATTGTATTCAGACTCAATCAAAGAGAAAAAACAACATTCAAGATCATATAAAGTGAGTAAGCCATAAAGAAGCTATAATTAAAAGGAATTACTCTATAACAACTATCAGGGATAAAACCTATCGATCCCAGCAAGTCGTGAATGGCTAAGGCAGTTACACAAATGCTCTAAGTACTATAGAGTCGCAAAATATGAAAAGGATCTCGATGATCATTGCACCTTGCACCGATGAGAACATTAAAATTTACACTAAAAGAAGCGAAGAATCACGTACAAGCTCGAAATTGCACAAATATAGCAAAATGTAATCCATAAATCGAGAGGAGTAAAACAAGACCCATATTTCTACATAAATAGCAGGGTTGAAATACATACTAAAAACGGGCCCATAAATTTGAAAAAATGAAGTACTTATACCAATACTTAGAGAACAACTCATACATCATATGATAGAAAATAGGGCTCAAACTAACAGAAGAAAATGAAGAAAGAAACTCGAAAAGTTTATGTAATATCAGAAATTTTATAATTAAAGAAAAATTAAGAAATTACCGGGTAGAAGCGCTCGTAGAATCTTAAGAACACAATTCCATGGATTAGAAATACAAAATATCCCTCAAATATTTTGATTTATGCTTAAAATTAAAAATAATCTTATGGAATTTTTGAAGAAAATAATGAAAAACTACTAGAAGTATCCGTATAAAGGGCAGGAGCACCAAATCCCAATCGTGCTGGTTCTGAGGGCATGACGCATTCGCATTATCTTAGAGCAATTACGCTAAAGGGAAAAAGATGGACTTTGCTCAATCATATCCCACCAGTGTGATCGTATAGAGTACAGGTGATGAAATTCAAAAAATGATCCTAAGCATGTACTAAATGGAAAAGGAGTCTGATTTCTATAATACATATATGAAATTCTTATGTAATCGATATGTTGGACTCAACAAAATCAACAAAAAGGAAATTCGAGATTGGATAATATGAGTAAGGCCTGAATTAGAAATAATTAAAAAAATTTAAAATATAAAACTATCAGGGAACCAACCTATCGATCCCAGTAAGTCACAAACGACTTGGGGCAGTTATAGGAACGCTCTAAAGACAAAAATTATGGGAATCACAAAAATAGCCCTAAGGGCCATGATATATTTATAAGTATTATATGTAATATCCATTTGCATTGATTTTTGAGATTTTATCATTTCTTTTTTCAAATGCTCTTAAATTATTATCCTTATTGCAGATTAATCCTTCTTCTAGTGTGTTCACTAATTCTTCTTCGTCTTCTTGAACATTTTTGTTTTCTTGAAACTTTTCTTTTGCTTTTTCTATTTCATCCATTTTCTTTTCTAATGCTATAATTATTACGTTTAATAGTTCTATCTTATTTCTTTATAGCCTTCAAAGTTCCTTCTTTTATAATCTATTTTTCCTATATGGTTTTTTAATTTATTTCTTTACATGATATACTTCCTTCTACATAACATTTTCTACATTTAGCTCTTTTATTTTTACTTGAGAATTAGTTGCAAACAAAACAACAATTACTGTGGGTTCAATTGACCCGAGCTGAGCCAAGCTTGAGAGTGTTTAGGCTAGGTTCATGAGCGTCAGAGCCGAGCTTGAGCTTGACTCTAGCTGGATTGAGATTTTACACCCTAAAATCGAGCTTGATTCGTTAACATTTTGACTAGTTCGAGCTCGGTTCAAGTTCAACTAGTATTTTGATCATTTAATATGTTCACGAGAACAATTCGAGCTCGACTCATTTAAACGATGTTCAATTATGGCCTAGGAATTGGGCTTTAATTAAGTCTAGTGTTGGCTCTATGAACGAGTTGTTCATGAACAAAATCGAGCCGAGTATCACTCTGCTCAAGCTCGACTTATTTAAATTAACAAAATTAAACTCAATATTGGACTAGGTTCATTTACTTTATGAATGAGCATGAGTCAAGCCCTTAACTATCTAAACACCGAGCTAGTCATGAACCGCTCGGCTCGGTTGTACCCCTATGTCTAACCCTTTATTTCATTCAAATTTATGGTTACAGTCTTTCTCTATATTTACTAAAGTATAGTTCTCTATTTCTTCTGATCAATTATATTAACAAATGCATAGTTATCTAGTTCCCTTAAATTATAAATATCTAAACCTATTTCATTTATTAACTTCTTTTGAATGTGATGTCTCTCTATCGTGTGATTCTGTTGCTTCTATACTTATTACTGAGTATATGCTTTCATTAACTAACATATATTCATATAAATTTATTAAAGTCTCCTGAAAACCTTATATTAGTTGAGAATTTATGGTCCTACTATTATTTCTTTTGGGACAAGTATTTGCTAAATGTTATATGCTTCCACAAGTAAAACATTCTCAAGTATTTTTATAATCTCTATTATTCTTATATTTTCATACATGTCTATATCTATCTAAATCTGGATTTTTAGCCGATTATCTTTTTAAATAATACTTTTTCCTTGGATTAATTTTGTTATTTTTAAAAGACTTTTTATATCTTCTGTGTTTTTTGAGTATTTTTCATTGTAACTTTGAGTAGTATATATATTCTTACAAAAAAAAAATTATCACCATAATTTTAATTGTTTTGGTATTTTTCTATTTCTTGTAATATTTCCATCACATGTTGTATTCTATGTCCTATTGACCATGGCCCCATATCATCCGGGTGCCAACATATCATTATCAACAACGAATGGACGAAGGAACGGTACTGGGGTGCTACACAACCTAGTTACCCAACACAAGGACACTACTTAGTATAATTATTAAAGCTATATACCTAGAGATAGCCCCACAGAGCCTACCTGTCATCCGATGACAAAGCTTTGGAATATCACGAATCTTACTCCGACTGGTATCAAATGTGCTCCAAATGATCTGAAACTTGCGCCAATGAATTCTACATATTAATACGAGCCTAATAATGTATTTTATACTAATTTCCGTAATGGATCCAAAATTGAGCCTAAAACATGCTTCCGGGGCTAGCTTGCCGAAACAACAAACAAAATTCACAACGAGGTTCCCAATGCTTCATGGAACCCCTGCCAAAATTTGAGCTCAAAACGAGCAATGAAGGAGCTTCAAATTAGCCTAGAAAGAATTAGGTAAATAGGGTATAAAGATTCGATATAAACAATAACCACGCTAGAGTTCGGATGAAATAGAGACTCTAGGAGCAACATATATACTACTAACAAAGAAATATACGAAAAAATCAAGTTATGGGATGGTTTCTTCAACCCCACACTTTTAGCCATTAATGGAGGAAAATCATGAAAATAAGGAAGAAGAAGAGAGGAGAAACTCACCAAATCCATGTAGAATCGATGACTAATGTTGGTAATAGCTTTCTTAGACTTGGAATGGTGTTTGGGAGAAGTTTTCGCTCAAAAATATCTTGGAACAAAGTGGTTTATAATAAAAGGTCAAAACACTGATTTTTGGAACTTTTATAAGTAATCACGATAAGTATCACGTCGTGATCCTTATCGTGATAGAATTCCAGGTGAAATAGTGGCTCATCACGCACTTTTAGCCATTAATGGAGGAAAATCATGAAAATAAGGAAGAAGAAGAGAGAGGAAACTCACCAAATCCATGTAGAATTGATGACAAATGTTGGTAATAGCTTTCTTGGACTTGGAATGGTGGTTGGGAGAAGTTTTTGCTCAAAAATGGCTTGGAACGAAGTGGTTTTATAATACAAGGTCAAAACACTGATTTTTGGAACTTTTATAAGTGATCACAATAAGTATCACGTCGTGATCCTTATCGTGATGGAATTCTAGGTGAAATAGTGGCTCATCATGATAAGCATCACGTCGTGATGCTAATCGTGATGGATATTAAACTTCAAATGGGGTCTCAGAATTGAAATGGTGTTCAAATTTGACAAACCTTATATGTTTTTCAAGTGGAAAACATATTTTGGACTCAATAGAATTGACGAAAATGATATAGGAGTTAGTTTGAGTGAAATACACCCCCTACTAAGCCTTAACCAAATTACGAAATTTTCCAACTTTTCACAAAACAACTCGAAAGTGCAATGACAAGTATGAAAATTACACCAACACCTCACCTAGCCTAAAATCATCAGTCCAGAGCTGCTGGAAGCATCAGAATTCCAATTCGACCCTCCAAACATCAAATTACCATTCAAGCTCCACTTTAGGCTTCACACTTATCTAAAATCAACAATTTTGCATAAAGTGCAAATGAAACCTCCAAAACACAACCTTAGGGTAAATCTTTACTTTGTTTGGTATTTCAGAGTTAACAGAACTTTCAAAATTAAATTCTGAGCTCTTCTTGAAAGAAAGTTGACTTTGGTCAATGCGTACCTAGTTTAAGGCTCTAAAATAGAAAACTTGAGATATTTCTCAACCGAGTCACCAAGGATCTGAACTGTCGGTCCCAGCAAGTCATAAAT
>JBDJHY010398573.1:0-18155 GCA_039654485.1 Withania somnifera | reverse complement strand
TTATCAAGACTAGGTATTTATAATATTTTCTCTAAGTGGTTGAAAGTGGGAAACTGAATGGGTGAGACATGATTGGGTAGTAGCAGTTGTGGAAGTTGAAACAGAAGAAAAATTAAAGAAAACCAAACGTGGGTTGGGCCGGTTTATGCTTTTAAAATGATAATACCCATTCTAAGAACCAACTCACCAAGGATGAAACATTAAACGACATGACCAAGAATGGGCAGCCATCCAAATGTCTGTACCTGATATTCTAGTGTAATTTCAATTGGATAACAAGTTTAGGCATTTCATCTAGTCATGGAGGATTCACCCCAAACTTTCATTCAACTATAGTTTGAATCAGTGTGTTTCTTGACAGGCGAAAAATATTGGACCATCCGTTTGTGACGAGTCGCCCAACATTTCATCCGTCATTGGTTATATATTTAGTGATCTTCCTATCAAATGGTATAATCTGTGTATTTCACCTAGTCTTAGGAGACTCATCTGAGCTACCGCCTTACCAATTTTCAACTACTTAAACTCTGTGTTCTTGTACACTTGCACACACATTAACCCAATCTCATAAAATTAACTAAGTCTTAAATAATAAAATATACAAAATCACGAAATTTGGGTTGCCTCCCAATAAAATTTTGTTTAATGTAGAAAAATGATGCAGTTACCTTGAATACTCAAATTTCATCAAGGTAAACTGTTTTCAGAATTTAGACCTCTTCAACAGATCCGAAATACCTCTTTATTTGCTGTCCATTTGCCTTAAATCTTACCTTATTCGCATTCACCAACTCTACTGCTCCTGATGGGAAGATCTCTGTTCCTACAAATGGGCCAAACCATATTTGATTTTAATTTTCCCTAGAACTATCTTAATCTTGAGTTAAACAATAACAATAAATCACCCGGGCTGAATTCTTTGCGCTCGATCCTTTGGTTATGGTACTTCTTCCTCTTGTCTTTGTATTTAGAGGATCTTTCATAAAAATTGGTTCAAAACTCATACAACTCATTTATTTTCTCCAGACGTAGGTTGAAAATTTCATTCCAACACAAATTAACTCATTTTAGAACCCACAACGGCTTGTGACCCAATTCAATCGGCAAATGGAAAGATTTTTTATACACCAACTAAAATGGTGACATACCAATTGGCGTCTTAAACGTTGTCCTATATGCCTACAAAGCATTATCTAACTTGTGTGACTAATCTATTCGTATAGTATCACATTTTTTGCAAGGATGTTTTTTATCTCTCTATTTGAGACCTCAACCTGACCACTCGTTTGAGCATGATAAGGTGTTTCCACCTTATGTTGTTTCACCCTGTATTTGGCTAACATAGTCAAAAAAAACTTTATTGCAGAAATAGGAACCCCCATCACTGATAATGGTTCTGGGAGTCCCAAACCTGATGAATATGTTCTTCTTGAGAAAAGCTACCACTCTCTTCCCTTCATTATAGGGTAAAGCTGCAACTTCGACCTATTTTAAAATATAGTCAACAACTACAAGGATATATTTCTTCCCGTTAGAACTCATAAAGGGGCCAATGAAATCAATTCCCCAGACGTCAAAAAGATCTACTTCCATGATTGGAGTCATAGGAAGTTCATGTTTATGAGAGATGGCTCCTTACCTTTGACACCAAATTAGCCACATTGTAATACCTTTTGTACAATACGGCACCATATGATGCCATCCAATAGGGGATGAATGGAATTCCTCAAGAATACTCATCATGTCAACCTATGCCATGCATCTTCATACCATATTGTCCACACAAAGCCTAAATAAGAAAGGCTCATCCCAAATATACTTACTAGCATCATGAAGGAATTTTTTCATACATATGGGTGTATTCCTCCAAGTATGATATGGATTACCATAAAGTTAGCAATGACAGCATACAATGGAGCCATATCTACCTTAACATCAAGAAATGCATCCATAATCTCCGCATCAACTATCTATCTTCCGTCTGCCTCCAATCTTGAGAGATGATCAACAACCTAATTTTCATATCCTTTTTTATCTTTAACCTCGAAATCAAATTCTTGAAGATGCAATATGTCCATGAGATATGTCAAGGTTGCATAGTCAGTATGCACCACAACTTTGGTGCCAAGGAGGTAGGATCAAAATTTTTCGAAGGCGTACACTATAGCAAGAAAATCTTGCTCAGTACCAGTATAATTCTTTTGTTCCTCATTCATCTCTTTACTTTCATAATAAATTGGGTGAAAAATCTTCTCCCTTTTCTTCTCCAGCACAACATCAAGCGCTACACGAATAGTATCACACATCAACTCAAATGGTTCTGCCCAATTTGGGCCAACGATAATCGGTGCAATGATCAATTTATGTTTGAGTTCTTTGAAATATTTCAGACAAGCCTCATCAAACATAAAATTTACCTCTTTCTCAAGAATTTTAAACAACAGGTTGGCGATCTTCAAAAATCTTGAATAATCCTTCTATAGAAACCTGGGTGGCCCAATAAACTTCTTACACCCTTATAGAGATCGGGGGTGGTAGCTTATGAATCGCCTACACCTTATACTTATCTACTTCAATACCCTTCTCAGAGATTTTATGACCCAAAACAATGCCCTCTTTTACCATAAAAGTGCATTTCTCCCAGTTAAGCACCAGGTTAGCATTAATGTATCTTTGAAGGGCATTACTCAAATTCTTTAGAAAACCATTGAATATGTAACCTTCTACCAAAAAGTCATCAATGAAGACTTCAAGAGAGTCTTCTACCATGTCTGAAAATATACACATCATGCACCTTTAGAAAGTGGTCGGGGCATTGCACAATCCAAAGGTCATATGTTTAAAAGCAAACGTACCATAAGGGCATATAAATGTTGTATTATCCTAATCCTCTGGGGCTAAAATTGGTAATATCTAGAATAACCATATAAGAATCAATACCAACCCCTTCATGCAAAGTGATCAAGCATCTAATCCATGATTGACATTGAAAAGTGGTTTTTTTAAAGTAGAAGTGTTCATCTTCCTATAGTCCATGCAGATCCTCCAACGCGATATCGGACTTAGTAGGTTCAACTTATTTTTCTCATTCGGCACCATAGTCATGCCTCCCTTTTTTGGAACACGCTATACCAGAGTCACCCATTTGTTATTCACAATTTGATAGATAACGCCAACATCCAACCACTAGATAATTTCTTTCTTGAAAACTTCTTTTATTGTTTGGTTTAGTCTTCTTTGATAATACCTGCTAGGAGCACTGTCACCCTCAATCTCTATACGATGCAAGAAAATTCCTGGTGGGATACCGATAATATCAACGATAGTCCATCCTATTGGTTTACTAAACATTCTCAAAATTTGAACTAAAGCTACAACTTTCTTGTCTATAATATGCACAGAAATAATGACCGATAAAGTGTTATCGACTCCAAGTGATGCATATTATAGGTGGCCTGGGAACGCTTTAAGCTCCAATAATGAGGGATCTTTAATTGACGATTTCTCTGGTATCATTGGCCTGTTCTGTAGGTCTAAGTCAAGTTTTCTCGACTTGTATGAATAAGACCCAATTCCAGTCAACGTATTCATAGTTTCTTTATATTCATCCATGCCTTCACCATCAAATTCATTGTTACTTCATCTACCGGCTCAATAAACATCATTTAGTCAACTTGTGTCTCTTTTACATCATCCTATTCAACCTTAATAATGGCTACTACACTCATTTCCCTTGGTTGCTTCATACATTTACAGATGTTGAAAGTAACTTCCTCATTCTTCAACCAAAACTTTATCTCTCCTCTTTTAACATCGACTAGCGCTCTTCCGTTACCAAGAAGGGCCTACCCAAAATAATAGGCACTTCAATGTCAACATCACAATCTTGTATAACAAAATTAGCAGGAAATATGAGGTTGTCCACTTTGACAAGTACATGAATAAGATCCCTACTTACTTCTTGAGTGATTTATTGGTAATTGAAAGTCACATTGTTGTTAGTGTGGGGGTTCCCAAGCCCAATTGTTTTTAAATCTCTAATGGCATCACCTAGATCACAAAGGGCTCGAGCCAAATTAAATTCTCCAATAGTGTATGGAATTGATGCCCCCGGATCTTGTTTCTTCTGAACCAATGATCTAGATGATATGGCACCACAATGATGAATATTATCCTCGGGCTGAAAACTTATTATTCTTTTCGTTATTACCAGTTCTTTCAAAAACTTAGCAAATCCTGATATTTTTTTGAGTGCCTCAACCAGTGGAACATTCACAGACAGTTGTTTTAATATAGATATAAGTTTCTGAAACCTACCATCCTCAACTTTCTTATTCATTATTTGAGGGAATGGTGGTGGTAGCCTTGGCATCATGGTCACCTACTCTGGTTCCTCCTTACTCAATTCACTAACAAGTGTGCTCCCATTTAGCATTTTATTCACATTCACATCGACAATATCTACTTTAGTGGTTGAATTCTCAGTTTTATTTTTCTTCTCATGGCTATCTTCAGGTTTAATAATACCTTGACGCTTCTTGTGGTAATCTCCATAAAGTGACCATCTTTTTCCGGAGTGCGCACTATGTCACTAGGGAATATCCCTTCCTTTCTCTAATTCAAAAAAGCAGACATCTGTCCCATCTGAAACTCCAAGTGCTAATGTGAATCGACTATCTGATCAATATTATATATTTTAACATTCATCACCTTTAAGATTTCATTAGATGATTCTACCTTTAAAAGCACTTTAGCTAACATCTCCTCCATTCTCAAAGCACCAACCTCTCTCTCACGATTTCCTGGCAGAAAATATGCACCACTCTTATATTTCTTATATGAATCCTTATTCCTCCAACTGTTCTGCTCCCTATCATGATAATCTCTCTTTTTATTGAAGTATTCTCTATTAATGTTTCGGCCTTGGGTTCCCTGATGGAACCCCCTTGATTCTGCAAAGACTTCATTTCCTCCTCGGGGTCTGACTCATTGTCCTTGTACCTCCCTTTACCATAAGCAGCAACAACTTTCACTTTCTCATAATCTCCACCTAATAGTTGTTCAGACATAAGATCTATTTGAGTTTTTAGGTGGCCATATCCTGATCTCTCTCTTCTTTTCTTCAGTGTTGCTTCGCTAACATAGTTTCCATTTTTGCACCATAAGACACCATAGCTTTTCTAGTATGTCACCCACGATTATTTTTGGTTACTTTATCAAGAGCCTATGACATATTTATAGACATGTAATATCCCCCATTAATACAATCTACCTCTAACTTTGAAGGTGCATTTAGGGCTTTGTAGTACGTCTCTTCCAGATAGTGATCTTATGACCCATGAGTAGGACACTGCTTAATTTTCTTGTTATATCTCAACCACACCTCGTGCAGAGCTTCATCATTTTTTCTCCTAAAGTTAGTGATTTCGTCTCGGAGCACCAACATCTTTGAAGGAGGAAAAAACCTTTCTAGGAAAGTCTCTTACAACTCACCCCAATTAGATATAGAGTCTAGTAGCAGGTCATCCAACAACATAGTGGCTTCTCCACACAATGATAAAGGGACTAGCCACAACCTTCATATCATTTTGACTCACTCCCGGTAGGTTTTAAGACTTATATATAACAGTGAAGTTCTTCAAGTGAAGGTTGAATTCTTCACCTGCTACTCCTCTAAACACCCCCTTCATAGTTAAGAGCTGGATCATAGTGCTGGTGATATTAAACTTGCTGCCTGGTGCTAGAGGAGGTAGAATAATCGTTCCTGTAGCACCGGCTCCATCTAAGTATGTATCATCATCATCATCGAACACCTCATTTTTCCTCATAGGTGATGTCGAGGAGGTGCAACTAGATTGTTTATATGGATGGATCATTTAGAGGCAACTGATCAGGATTATGTAAAGGTGCATCATCCTGTCTATTCATCTTTCTCACCATTCTAGTAATTTCTGGATAGAATGACAGTAATGGTATAGCCGAGCTTTGGGAATTTAGCATAAACTACTGGTCACCCTGTAATAGAACAAAAACAACAGCTAAAGTAAAAATTTGAAATAAGAATAAATGATAAATATTCACACTTGACCTAACTGACAACCGTATTCCCCAGCAACGATGCCAAAATTTGATATGTCCAAATTACACCTCCAAAGAAGCATAAATGGTCGTTGTAAAATATAGAACCCAGAAAGGTTGGGGTCCAATCCCACAGGAAATATGGTCTCTAATTCAAGTCTAATGAGGATATTTAATCAAGTAGTCAATTATTACTAAAAGACATAAAAGTAAACAAGGGAGTTTATATTTTTAAATAGTAATAGTTTATAACTGATTTTCAGAGATCAATCTAGTATTTATTAACGAATTTCATGTAATAAGAAAACCAAAGAATTTGTTCACCATGGTATCAACAAATATTTGGATAATGAATATGAATGGTCTACAATCTTTTATAAGTGTATAGTTATCACTAATGATGTATTCATCTAAGTGTTTATCAGCCTATTCTTAGATAAATACACCTTCTCATGCTGTAAAAGAGTGTAGTATTTCTATACTACTAACTTCAAGATAATTATCCTAGTTACAACGATCATTAAGCGAGGGTTAACTCCTTGAATTTCTTGTCATAATCTCAACTCCTAGGTTCAATTAAATAGTTCATACTAATTAAATCTAGGCATGTCCTAGTGTTTGAAACCACCAAAAATCAATTAAATTATAGAGATTATGTGTTAATACACTTATTAAGATGCAAAAACCATATTATATTAATAACCTAGATTTGTTTCACCCATGGATCCCACAGCCTTAGAGTTCAGGAATTAACCGCTCATAATTATAATCACAAAATAACAGAGAGAGTATTCAATAGATATCATACAAATAAAATTCCGTTCCAAAACTAATGATCTATTATAATCAAAGATAGGAAAAGCCCTCAGACTTGGCATTTTTAGTAACAAGAGAGAATAGAGAATCGTGCGTATAAAAATCTCTAACAAAGTAATAGTCAATGATGTTCAATAATAATAATAAATAACCTAATTGTTCTATTTATAGTACATGGGTATAAGTTTAATATTTGAAGCTTGAGAATAATTACCGCTTAGGTTTTGCCAGCATATCAAATGAAGCTTGAGAATAATTACCGCTTAGGTTTTGGCAGCATATCGGACGAACCATCATCCACTAGGTGGTTCGCTTGTCCTTTCGTCCATTGTAGCTTCGTAAACAGTGATAATTTTCTAAGACAGTTGTTGGACGAGCTATCCAAAGTTGGGTGGTTTGTCCATTATTCCGTCTCTTCTTCCTTCATAACCAGATCACCTGCCATTAGACGATGACTTATGGATGATTCTTCCAAGGATGGATGAACCGTCTATTTCTTTGACAATGGTTGGTCCTCTTAGAAAGCCTTGATCTCCCTAGACGGTACAACTTGGGTGAACCTTCCAGGGCTGGAAGAAAAGTCCAATCTATCTTCCAAACTCACTGTTCTTTAGTAATCTTCTCCAAAGTTCCAAACACAAATTTTACCTTGTACTAACACAGAAAACACATCAAATCACACGAAAGTTACTCAAGAACATGCATTTATTCATAGTTTTAAGTGCAATATGTGACATCAAATGCCTTTAAATCAATGGGTCTCCAAACTAGTAACCCAACCCTGAGCTGTAAATTTACCAACTATATACAGTACTAAATAACCAATCTGAAAGAAGTCAGTTGTAGCCTACTTGGATTCTAGAAATAACCTTGAAAGGCATACTATAATATCTGATGAATCATGAACAAAGCTTGAAATCACATAAAGGTAGCAAAAACATAATGCATGCGTCAAGACGAGTAAAATAAGACCCATATTGCTATAGATTAACGGGGTCAAAATCCAAAATAAAAATGGGTTCTTAAAACCTTGTAGGCTGGAAATATAGAATATTTATACCAACATGTAGAGCAACTTAACAAACAGATGGTATCAAATAGCGCTCAATCCGATGGATAAATATGAAGAAACTAAGCCCTGAAATGTTTATGTATCATAGAAAACTTATACTCTAGAAAAATCAAGAAAGTACCGGGTAAAAATGATCGTAGAACCACCGGGATATAATCCCACAGACTAAAAACACAAAGTGATCTCTAAAATAAACTATTTAAGCTCTGGAAGTTTGAAGAATTCAAGAGAAATAAGGGATTCCTTGTCAAAAAGAAGAAGGAAACATATATATAGGCTGCTAGGGCGGTGCCGCAATCACGACACAGGACACATGATCGTAACCCTTGACCACCTTTCCCTCTGCTATCACGCCCTTAGCCTTGTGATCACGATACCTTTTAGCCCATCCCGTCATAATTTGAATAAATGAGTCACAGGATGGAAACAGAGTACGATTTCGACAATACATATATAAAATTTGTATGTATTCGATATTAAAGACTCAACGGTACTGACGAAAAGGAGATCCGAGTTCGTTTAAGGTAAGAAAGGCTCGAAGTAAATTTACTAAAGGAATTTAAACTATAAAACTGTCAAGGAATCAATCTATCAATCTCAACAAGTCACAAGTAACTTGAGGCATGTTACGAAAATGCTCTAAACATGAAAGAATGGCAAAAATACCGAAATGACCCCGAGAGTCATTATAATTTTCATCATCTCACTACTGCAAGAGCAAGTTCTTAATTATACACATGGATAAATACAAAATACCCAAAATATCAGTACCATTCACTTCTTGAATATTCCATTGACCAAGCTAGCCAAGAAAAGAGATCAAGAAAATTGAGTTCAAATATTGGCTCTTCTTGTTATGGTCTTAAAACTATGCCTAAACCAATTAGAACTAGCATCTCTATTAATAAAGAAAAGTTTCACAAGTACCAACATCTCAAAGACCTCAGCTTTTATGGTGAGTATGATCATATATTATCACAACCATTTTTTATTATTTTATTGCATAACAATTCAAGAGTGTACACTACAAAAACAAATTATTTTCCCACTAAAAGAATGTCGCGTGGCTATTCTCATAAATATTTTGTTTGAGCTGGTGAAAAAAAAAAATAATAGTGTTTTCACACGATAAAATTAGGAAACTTTCCAATTCTTCAGCGAGAATCTACCTTCCGTCATGCGTTTTCCGAGGTTGAAAGTAAGTTCTTTATTTTCTCCTCTGTTAGAGGTGTTTCATAAATGTCAACTTCAAGTAAATAGTTTTACGAATGAACAGTGAACTAGTTCGATAGGTAATAGGTGAAAAAAATCATGTTTTATGACACCATTTTTTAATTAATTTGTGATAGGAAAAACTTTTATACGCTGTTCGATCATCTTTCTTACAAGTTGTAGCAAAATAGCTTTATTTTCAGGATTACAAATTTCAATCTTTTTAAAATTAATTAACTGTAAATATTTTTTGAGTGACTTCATAGTGTAATTTTTTTTGATACTATCAATTCGAACTCATAATTCAAAGTTTGACCTATTTGAATTGTTGGCTATACTATTCAAAATAAGGATATGATAGGTGTTGATTAAAATATTATAGTAGTTGAAGCCTATAAAATAGTTCATGTTCACTTTATTGTTCTTTTTTATGGCAATATAAAGTGAGTAATTTTCTACTTTTTCCCCATCCTCTTTAAACCTTTGTTCCTAGTGTTTATATTCTAAAATTTTCAACAAATTTGTCTCCAGCAAAGGAAAAAGCTAAACATGATGAGGATGGTTTTAAGAAGTCAAAGACAAGAAGTTTGAAGATTTATAGAGAATTAAAGAAAGCTAAGCAGCCTATTTCTCCTGAAGGTAGAATATCAAGTTTCTTGAACTTACTTTCTACAAATGGAAGAAAAGAAAAGATTTTCCTCAAATTCTGGAGAGTATGATAATGAGGAAAGAAAATTAAACAAGAATATTATTAGTTATCCATGTCGGCCCAAGAATTTGGACATGGACAAACAAAATGTTGAGGCTATAAAAAGCATTAATAAAAAAATATATTCATGAGCTAAAGTTGCACAAGAATATTGAAATGTTTGAAGAAGATGAAGATGAGGATGAGGGTGCAAGTTGTACAAGTTCTGATCTGTTTGAGCTTGACAATTTTTCTTCCATTGGATTAATGGAAATGACTGTCTGAAGCAACAAATCTTGGTACTAATACTAGCATTAATGCAAAATGGTAATTAATTTGCTTTTGTAACTCTAAATAAATTCAGAAAAGTATAGTATTATTATTATTATTATTGTTATTGTTGTTCCTAGGATATATGATATTTTGTGGTTGGTTTGGGGGCTTAAAGCATGAGATAATTTGAAATCTCTTTGAAATTTAGTTTATGTTTTCTTTTGTATTCTATCTATTTCCTGTCTTCTTTCATAATTTCTTTCTTTTTATTTTTGGAGCTTAAGTAATGTACTATTGGTGTAATAAAACAAAAACTTATAACATTCTCATAATTGAAGGACAACAAGGAGCAAGTTCAATTAGAAAAACTCACAATGAACTTAGAGAAATTCTGCTGGAATTAATGGCTTTCACCATATCAAGGTGACAATCTATCCCTTCTTTCTTGCCCCATCAAGAAATAAAACTATGTAAATTAAAGTATCAAAAAACTCAATGACGCTATTCTTGAACAACTTAAAGTCGGGGACACTATGATAAATATAAAAATAATGGTTAAAATCGAATTCGATTGTCTACTATATGTACGTTAATCTTCACTGTAAAGGTCAATGGCTAACTTAATGCACACAGTAACTTGCTAAAATAGCTTACGAGGAAATAAGGGGAAAAGGCCACTTACATATTGAAATTAAGTAAATGACCCTCACTATTTAAAGATTTCTTTTTCTTTTATTTTCTATAAATTATCTGATGTGGTATCCTACATGGAATAAAAAAGTTTTTTTTTTTTTTTTTGCAATATAAAACTTAAAATGGATGTAGCTACAAAACTTAAAATATGATTTCTATAAATTCTTTTTCTATTCTTCATCTCTATTTCTTTTGTAAGAAACCGTGAACTAAAGTAGTGATGCATCCCAAATCGACATGGAACCAACTTAGAGGCTCAACGACAAGGATGAAATTCAAAAACCCATCAAAGGACATTTTAAGAGCGTTTGAAGGCCCTAATTGGAGTCAAAGCCAAACTTTACATGCATGGAGGTCAAGAGGCATTGAGGATTCTTTTGAGAAGCTTCCATGAACCAACACGTTTTGGCGGATATTTGGTCATTTTGGGTCACTTTGGGGCCAATTTATAATAAGTAGAAAATACACTAAAAAAATAGTTCACCTTACATTTCATTTGGGAGAACTTTAATTTATATTGGCTAGTAAAGCTTGTGGTTATTTTCCTCTCTTGTGAGAGAATTGGAGTGCAGAGAGGTTGGTGTGCCCATTTCTTGAAACTTTTTGAGAGACAAAGGTTGTGAGTAAGATTCCACAATCTCCTCAAGGTCTTCGTAAGAGACTAGTTCTTCTAGAATCATCAATTAGAGCTTGGGTTTCGTATAACTAGGATTTCTAATCACCCTCTGGTTGTATTTCATTATATGTATTAGATTTCTTGTATTGAATTAAAAAGAGGATCTTGGGTTTAATATACTCGTTATTTGCCTTTAATTCTTTCAGGATCGCTCATGTATCATTTGGTATCAGATCCTAAAAAATATTCACCTTAGTTGAATCTAATCTTGGGAACTTTGACCAATAAAATTATAAAAAAAAATCTAACAATTAGTAGTATTTTCTCTACCACAAAAAAATTGTGTGTTTGTTGTTTTTGTTATGTTTTCTTGTTTTTCCTTGGTACCAGCTTGTTTCCTAGTATTGTGGTGTCATGGAATTCAATTTTGACAAAGTTGGAGGTGATTTGTGAAAATCACCATTGTTGTGTTCTTGAGATTGAAGGTTGAAGATTGAAGAAGAAGAAGGAAAAAATGGTTCTTGAGCTAGCTTGAGATTTGAAGGTAGAGAAATAGTGGGTCTTGCTCCTTACATCTTTGAGAGCAAGACTCTAAAATTTTATCTAATTTCGAGTTGATCTAAGTAGGGAGATTGAGTTTGAAAGTGATGAACATGTTCTTGTTGTTCTTGAATATTTGAAGGTGACAAAGTGGGTTTCTTGATTAGCTTGGTTTGGACGATAAAAATTAGTGAATCCTGTTCTTCATATCATGAGGACCAACATACTCAAATTTGGTGCCAAATCCAAGTTGATTGGGTGGTGACTCGTTGGTTGAAAAGTTAAAGCTTGTTCTTGAGTTTGGAAGAAGAATTGTGGTCCCCAAAGGAATATTCTATTAAGATTTAAGGTATTTAGTCAAAAGAGGACCACTAGGAGTCAAAAAGTTAAAAAAAAAAGAGTGGAAAAATTAGCCAAAATCTCACCTACTTTTTATGGGTTATAAGACCCCTTGGATGACTAGAAGAAGCCACTTAAACACTTGAGGTAACACGTGGTGATCAAATTTCTAATTCCAAATTTCATTCTTAGTTTCCATATTTAGTTTTTGTTTCTTGTTTCTAGTTTTGTAATCGTGATGTCTTAAGGACAAACTTACAACTTTGTAAACCCCAACTTAGTTGTTTATTAGTTTTGGAGTACGTTCTTTGTTGAGTCGTGCTTAATTATTTGTACTTTTGTCTTTGTATTTCTTTGTAAATTGTTGATTTATGTCCTTAGTTGTCTACACAATTGCCTCTTGAGTCTTTTGTTTGTGTTTTCTTTACATTATGTCACGGCCCGAAGTCACCCCCTAGACGCAAAAAGAAATTCTTAGCCATTAAGTTATTTCGGCAGCCTTAGATGGACCCTTGACTCTATGCTCAGTTTTATCATTCACACTCAGTGGAAGAAATATCATAAGAATGTAAAAAATAGTGGGCATGTCATAACAATCAATAAGCAATACGAATAAAGAGTGAAACCCAAATCTCAAATTTCTACTAACTCAAGATCTTTTCTGAAAGCTACTACATAGCTGAATAATACAACTGCTAGAACAAATCCTCTAGCTAGACAAAATATAATGAAATAATCTAAGTCACATCTACTCAAACTATAGAATAAATAAATAAACTCAAACATCATCGACCATCGGATCAAGTGAGGATTCACCCAAGTCTTCAACTCTTGGAATGCGAATCTGTCAACCTTGAATGTCCAAAAGTTAGCAAGATCTACATGTGTGAAAGACATGTGTCACAAAAAGTATACTATCAATATATTAAATATATTGAGTATGAAGGAGGTAAGTAATAACAAGCTATAATAATATTCTCACAATAATGTATAAATAATGAACTCGGCGATGCAATGCATGAATAACTTTGACTCTGGCTCTCAATGTCAAGAAGCAATAATATGCAACAATATTATTTAATAGTAAACTCCAACTCTCCACTACGGGAACCCAAAATGACTAACCATCCTTTTTATTTAATAATATGATGCTGACACACTTTGTACTAAACAGATGAACGTATTTGAAACGTGAAGCATTAAAAGCCTTTTTAAGCCCTTCGTTAAGAATGAAATCGTAAACAGAGTGAAAATGATCATTTATTTAGTTATGAATACTATAAGTTTGATTCTAAGCTACAATTATCAATATGCAATATTTAAGCAAAACCTTCAGATTATAAATAAAACTTCACCTTTCAGGAGTATAAGAGAACTCAGTAGAATATCTCAAAGATCATTATGCTATGCCTCATTAGGCCATTGTCTAGATAGGACCATTTTGGTCCATGAAATTAATACACCTCCTAAGGCCATGAGATAGGGACGCCTCTTTAGGCCATAAGCTAGGAACACATCTTAAGTCCATGAGCTAGGAATGCCTCTCAAAGCCATGAGCTGGGAATGCCTCTTAAGGCGATGGGCTATTTTTTTGAATTATCCTGATTTTTGTAACCGACTTAAGTTTTAGAAAGAAAACTTATCAATTCATCATTATTTGTAAATCCTAACAATATTCATAAAACATGTTGCCGACTTTCTAACTGAACATACATGAATCTTGACTGCAACTTAGGGTATTATTACCAAAACTATGAACAAGCACATAGACTCCACACAAGGGACTTACAGTTTATGAACCTGACCAATTTATATTAACCTACTTTACGCTACCTCATCACTTCTATCATGCGCTGAAGTTACCCCCTGTACGTAACATAGTACTCAAAAATCACAAGTGACCTTGAGCTAGCCCTTAGACCATGCATATATTATGAATTATGAAATTGCTGCGTAGAAGAGGTAAGGTAACATAATAAACTAACTAGATAAATATTATTAGTCATAAAGTAAAGTCATGGTGAGGCCCAACGTTTTCAAAATTAAGAACAAGAACCGACATTAAGACTATGTCTGAAAACCATCTAAACTGTCATGAGGAGTTACTGGACAAATGCCCAGTTAAACTCAATAGGAAAATTGAACTAAAAGAAAAATGTAAACTCTAACATCTAAGAAGAGAAAGGTTCTCGGATAGATGAGGACTCACCACCACTAAAAATACTCAAAAGTTTCCAAACGCCTGGTAACTAGATCATTGTCCTTGTATGCCGAAATTTATATGTATGCACATGAGCGCAAATGAGGTTAGTATTTTGAATATACTGGTACATGGTAAGTACATATATATATATATATATATAAATGAGGTTGTAAGCAGGTAAAATTAGGCTGAGAGCTAGAACATATGAAGCATTATGAAAATTATCGTATGTATTATGAAATCATGAAAGCTAAAAACACGATGAATAACCTTGAGACTGAAATCATACTGAGATACCATGAAAACTGGAGCATCAAATAAATGAACACTCAATTGTAAGGATCCAGGTTGTAAACGTAACGAGTTTTAACAATTTAAATTAGAGAAAATATTTACTTTCTTAAAACTTACATATGTCATATGAGCGCATAAAATCCAATGTTTAACCCCATGATGGTGAATTCCTTATTATTTTCCAAAGGTATAAAGACTACATGTACCTGAAATGATCAATTGTAAAAGCCACTATGGTCAACCTACTCACACTATGCCACTGTGGTAGCATGATAAAACCTATGTAGGAAACATAGTTGGGGGAAATAATCCCTTCGATCATAAATACTCTTCCCAAATAAGACATGCATGTAACTTAGGCTCATAATAACTTGCAAACTAGTAAAGTTATAAAATTTCTTGTTCATGAATAATTTGTAATGGTTACATAATTTCGTAATACTTGTTATTGTTCAAAATTTGCAAGTTGAATACTTAAATTATATCATGTCATAATATTGTAAATACTTGGTCCTTGAAATATAGCACGAGTCATATAAACTTTTACAATTAAATCATGGGGATTCTTGAATTTAGGGTCAGTTCAAGTCAAACTTGTTCATGTTCATGAAAATCATAACGAACATGTAAATCATGTTTAAAATACAAAGGATATATTGAAAGTCACCATTCATGAACCTGAATAAATTTAAAATTCTTGAAAGTAGAACCCTAGCCCTGAACACAAGAGATTTCATACTTACTGAAAATAAATTTGGACATGGGTACGAAAGGGATCCACCAGAATAATCCCGTGTACAAGAATAAGAGTGATGACCCTTGGAGAAGATTTCTTGAATGTTGGAAGAACCCTAGGTTGAAAGATTTGAATAATTTTTTCTTTTTTTTCTTCTTTCTTTTTTCTTATTTATATGTTGAATGAGGGATTTAAATTTTGTTAAGTTTGGGGGTTTAAGGGTAGAATAGGTATTTAGAGATTTGTCTAGGTACTTTAGATTTCTAGTAGAGTGAAAAACTATGTAGTTTAGTCATCTAGGTGATAGGGAAGTTACCCAAATTTTCCTAGGAGTAAATAAAATGAAATAAAACTATTGTACTGTCGTCAAATAGACTCACAACGTGAGGCTATCAAAATTTCCTATACTCACGTCGTGAGGTCACTAAAAAAGTTAGCCAGTAACTTTCTTAAAATTTTTCATGATGTGCGGTTAGTAAAATCCCCACAACCTTTTACTTAGACCTTGAAATGACACACGATTTATTGCATTGGAAACTAGACTCTGATATATTTTCATGGATATGTTATAGGTCACATAACTTCTTATAGATTCGAAGATATGATTGTTTAAAGTTTACCATGCATGAAACAATATAAAAAACTCGACAGTAAAAGAACATTGAACTTAACTTAGCGCTAGGAGTTAGAATGAAGGGTGATGATGGGACAAGAGAAAGACTAAGAGATGAGACTGGATACTAATTTAAACTTAAACTACATGAGACAGTATAAAGAACTAAAGCTGAGCATGTAACTATGAATATCGTGACATGAATTTAGACATGAGAAACATGATAAGGCTGACTGACTGGATACTGATCATGTATATGACACTGACTAAATTAAACTATACATGAATAGGATTCTAACTAATCTAATTAAACTAGACATAACTGAATAAATCTGTCATGATTGCATTGACTAAGATGTATGAGAATCTGAGTTTGGAGCATGGTACTACATGAGGATTTGAATCAACTATGAAGGGTCGCATAAGTATGAGGCATGAGTGTAAGAAGATGATATAGGTAGGATCAACTAGTTGAGTGGAGATGAATATGAGCATATTATCTTAGTGTGTCTAGGCTATACTTATAAACTGAGTTGTTTGATCAAGACGGATGGCTATAAAAGAAGGCATGAACATGAGCTGTAAGATTAAGATACTGGCATTTCCTGAAGTTATGAGATCATATGTTCACTTTTGTAAGGTTGAATCCTTACCTTAGATATCTTCCCATTAAGACTTATTGATAATTTGAGGGAAGGGACTTAACACGAGTCATATAAACCTTTTTGAAAAGAATACTAACATGGTATGGGTATCTTAGCAATTCAATTTGGGATCATAAAACACGAAAGGCACAAGCTTGGATATAAGCCTCATTTCATTTTGAAGTTGTATGATATGGAACATAAGCATGCTAGTCACCTCACACTGTATTTGATCTAGAAAAGAAGAAATGCGGGTACTTAGCTATTTTATCCTTGAATGGCAGACGTTTTTGGGCTACATTTGTCAACTTAAGTATTTAGGATGGAGCTATATAACAGTGAACATGAGCACCTGAGGCAAGGAATAGTGGTAGAATCACTAATTCTTACAAAATACCACTGCCAATCTTCAAGCCTAATAGCATTTTCTAAACAAGCTTCTTCTCTAAAAACACTACATTTCACTAGTTGCTACTTCCAATTTTCTTGAGGACGTACTAATCAAAACTTATAAAGCTAAGTATGGATACATGATATTACTCTATTTAAGCTAAACCAGGAGGTGCAATGTACTGTATGTCATGTAATCAGGCCCAGTATAAGCCATAAAATCTCAAATTGTATACCCATAAGAGCATTACTTCCTCTCCCTTAGACTAAATCAATCTCTATCTCCAATTAAGGAGTCATTAACATATAGTGCAATCTTCCACATATTTACCAACCCGACACTCAAACCTATAACTATGTTCTATTACTGGTTTCCTTGAGGCAAAATATTTCTAGAGATTTGTATGCAACACTAAACTTACTAACCTCATCTACTCATTAAACATAATTTGAACTTACCTCTTACTTTATCCAAAACTTAATAACTTAAGCATACAAAACTACTATGAACTGAGCATCCACGGTCTTCAATTTTAGACTTTTCACCTATCAACTTTCACTATAATCTTACACCTCATATGTGTAATTACTAAATAAAAAACATAAAGTATGAGCATAAAATTTATAAGTCATGGATATAAGTCTAACTCTGGACCCTAAACATGAAATTTGAACTGAGCTTCACTACTAAAAAGAGTACTATTCTATTAAGTCTAGTCCTTACTGAAACCGTGGAACTCAAGATGGAGGTATGATAATTATAGCACAATAATAATGAAAACTTCGTATGAGAAATATATAATACTTTAAAAGAGGGTTGTATTGATACGAGCATGGAAGGCACACAAGCTTCGAGACCCTTTACAAGAAACCAAGCTAAGGAATTGAAGGCCTTACAAGCTATGATGAAGAAGTGGGCTGTATGGGAAACAATGTACAAGGCCCAAG
>JBDJHY010398466.1:0-14361 GCA_039654485.1 Withania somnifera | reverse complement strand
TAAGTAGAAAACTAATATAATAAAGAAATCACCAAAACCTGGTAAAATATTACATGAAACTCTAAAAAAATAAATGAAAATGTCAAGAGAAAATTTAATATCTGTCTACAACATTACAAATGAAAAAAATGAGAAGGGTAGTGAGAGGTAAATGCAAGCTCCTAACCCCATAAACTATCGTCTACCTTAGATCAGGATAATCAGCACTATCAGCAATAAGTGGAAAACACTTATACCCAGGTCTGCATAAAAGATTCAAAAGTGTAGTATAAGTACCAAAACAATGGGTTGCAAGTAGGCTAGGGAAATCAGGCTCATATAAGAAATAAATGAAGTACATAGTAGATAAAGAATAAAGGAGTCATAAAAATCAACGAGTACAAGTATAAGCAAGAAATTGTAGCTATAGATAAGCAAAGTAAACACAGAACAATTAATGGAGCTAGCTAAAAACAGTATCAAAAAGAACTCAGTTGAATAAATAAAGACATACATGAGTCCTTCCAATAGAAAATTAGGTAAATAGAGTGAACAAAGGCGACATACTTGAAACCTAAATTAAAAGGATTTCAAAGATAGATAGCTACAAAAAGTATAAAAACAAAGAGAGGCATGATAGGAAGTCATGAAATAAGCCCATCCACAAACCACTTACACACTAACAGTAGAACATACCAATCAACTCATTCCAAAAGTCAAGAAATATAAATTCAAATGTTATTACCTATATTATCACATCCATATATAATTTGGAGATAGGCCTCCTTCCCAAGCCCATCTTATAACACATGGGGTAAACACCACTTATTGTTTTATGTCTTTGTGGATAGAGTCTATAATAACAAACATCAAGTAAATAAGTGAATAAATACAAGTAGTCAGGCTCACACACTGTCATCCCATTCTACTAGAAGGTACCAAATAAGAAGATAAGTGAGGAAAGTAACACCGAGATAAGTATGAAAATGCAGGGTCTACGCTCTTTATCCATATAAATCCATAGGCATGGCATGAATAAACTCATGGAAGGAACTACTCCCATAAACCTACTCCTACACAATATACTCCTCCCTTCATATCCTATGTACTTGGCCTAGGTTGATTCGTTACATAATGGGGAAACATCCCGCATACTAAAATTAGTTGTCATAACTGATGCTAATGACTTAATTTCACTTGTGAGCACATATTGGTACTAATTTAGGTATCAGTTTCCCAGTCCTAGCTATGTTTAAAATTAGCAGAAAACTCATTATCCATGCCCAACACCTTATGGGACTAAATCAGGTAATGGAAGATAATCAGAGTCCGACATCCATATGAATATATAAGTGCGATAAATGTCATGTACACGATGCCAGGTTTTATGACCTAGACAAAAATAGTAGAAATCAACAGTACCGAGTGCCCAGAAAACCTATTTTTGTATCAATATTGGCCAGTAATATCAAAATCTCTGTGATCATATCAAAATATTTGTGTTCATTTTTATTATGAAAATCTCGAACTAATGCAAGTCATAAAAAAACAAAAACGATCCCTTAAGGCTGACAAATATCTTAAAATAGGCTCAACAAGGCAATGCATGGTTTAATATATTCATCAATACTGGGCTCTTCATAAAAAGTGGAACTAGCACATAAACTATCTATAACACAATGATGACATGCATGTATAATAGGAGCACACTCATAGTCAAGGATAACAGAATGTCCTACCGGCCTTGCAAAAAATTGAAATCAATACAATAAGCTTAAGCAGAAAAATCAATGTCTTTGACTCATGGATATTCCCAATAATCTCACCATATAATATTCCAGATTCAGTGCAGACCATATGTTAATCTATAATCGAGGTAAAATACCAATACATAATCAAGAACCCAACTAAATAAGTGGATAGGGTCAAGGGTACAAGCCTATAATTGACAACCTAAGGATGCTAACTAGTACTATTATTTCACATCTAATACAAGTCTAATACTGTAAGCCATAACCTACCTATCCTCCAAAGGCAACTTGCAAATACTGAGTAGAAGATTTCTGGATTGTCCAAAATTACAAAAATATGCAAACAAGCTTGAACGATCACTAAACTAGAAAAATAAAAATCTACACATTAATATTGAATTGAAGATATAAAGTGAAGAACCCAGTTTCAATAGCTCAATTTTTTTTGAAGAAATTCAATGAATTAAGGATGAAAACTTACCAAATAATTATCAGAAAATGATTATAAGAATTCCCCAATACTTTCAAGCACAATAATAAACACCCAAGAAATTCATGTTCATTAATGGATATTTTAAGGTGAAGAAGATGTGGTCTAGATGTAAGTTAGGGAAATTTAGAGAGAAAATAGACTAATAATCAAGGAATATTTGAAGAAATAACTGCAATAGATACCTCAAATGACTGGTGTAAGAAAACAAAGTTGATGCTAACCTAGATGCATCATAACATGGTCTTTGCACCTCAGGTGATCGTTGAACATGTACATGCTCAACTTACAAACTAGAGCTCTGAATTGAGAAGAAGCTCTAGCAAATGTTGTAGTTCGGGCTTGTCCTCAGCCTCAGGGTTGAACTCTAGCAAAGTTTTAATAAGAACTCAAATTTTTGGTGCAGTGGGATCTACATCTCATGTTGTATTTGCTAATCCTTTATGTGCCATCTTTGAAAGAGTGAACAAGAATATATGAGATTTCATAGACTAACTACAATATAATACTTAACATAGAAATTGAAAGAGAATGATTTTCTAAAGATTTCATTGTAGCCTCCATAAGATATCATATGGATTTATTACACTGATCCGTAGGACTCTACTAGACATTGGCTCATATATCAGGAATACCAATACACCTAGATCAATTATACAAATTTTTCATGACCTGATTTATCAGATAATGAGGTTACCTATGTCCCTCTGGAGAAGAACCATACAACAACATAAAATAAATATAAAAGAGTAAACAAGTATGTAGAATAGGAGAAATAATACAAAATTTAAATACACCAAAAAAATATCTCTAAACCTATTTGGAAAATCTAATAAAATAATAAAAGTTTTGATAGATCCTGCCAACTCAACTTCAAATGTCAGGAGCTCGCACCTACATACGATATCCTGAATCAAGAATGAATCCTAAATTAGATTGATGATGAATCAACACTCGAAAGATTCAAAAGTGTAGTAGAGTACAAAAAAGCAGAAACAATCAATCCCAGTCGGCATAACAGGAAGACTTGGAATATATAAGAAATAAAAATAGTAAATAGAAAAATACTTAAAGAAAAATAAAAAAAGTCAAACAAGTAGAGACAAAACATGGAAAACTCGATAAAAAAGATATAATCAAATAACAAATCCTATTAAGCTAGTTAACAAGTAATGTTGTTTCAAGAAAAAAAGGGCAGGAAATACTTGAATCCATGATGAACTAACAAAGAATATTAAAGAATAAATATATGGTGGTATATAGCTATCATCAATAAAAGGATAGAGGAAAGAAATATAAAAAAGGTCATTGAATAATATATGAGGTGAAGAAAAACCCAAATGATATAATCAACAACAAATACAAGAGTCTAAAAATGAAATAAGTAAGAAAAATCTCAGCAAGCACCCATACATCCGAGGAATACATATAAGTGAAAATAAAATCCTCGCCAGCCCATACAATAGAAGACTACAACCAGCAAACAACAAAGAAGGATAGAAATATGCAGAATAACATAATATGATGCTAGTAAAAAACTACATGATCCTCCAATGAGCCAGCAAACTCGAAATACAGGACCAACGGAAGGTCATAACCTATTACCTCAACACCCCTAAATTCCTTCCTCCTCTTGCCCGAAAGCTTGGATCAACAAGGTTGATAGAGGTTGCAACCACATACAACTCATAATATTCATATTGTACTTGGACCTCAATTGGGTCTATCTTAATAATCTCAAGTACTAATAATAATGCCTTATTGCAACTAGCTCTAAGATCAGTAGAAAACTCGATGTCTAACTCTTATTTGCAACCAAGTCTTCTATCAATTACTAAATAATTTTTAAATATATCTTTAATCATTTATCATTAGAAATGGTAAAATCCAATAATTTATACTTACTTTACCTTGTAATAGTAAAAATTGGCTCAAAATAATATGCAAGATTTCAAAATTAGTGAGATTTGGCTCATGACCATAAACAGTAGAAATGAATGCTTAAAATGAGTTTTCATGATGATGTCATGCAGAACCACAATAAAAGGATCACAATCACTCCAGTAGGTATTGCATAGGCTCAGTACAACTACAAAATTTTAGGAACCATCTAGTCAATGTTTGGGGCTCAGGAACATTCCTAATATCAAACCATCTATTCCAAATTCAATACAAAATCATATAGGTCTCAAGATAATCCATAATCATAATGCAATGTGAAAAGGAAACAAAAGCATAGAACTAAAAGAAAAGGAGAGGGTCAAGGGTGGAAATTCTAAAAACCCAACCCTAAGATAGCTAATTACTACTATTATTTAAAATATAAACCCAATATAAAATTGATAAGACATATCCTACCTGATGTTCAAAGAACAAGCTCAAAAAAATTAAGAAAACAACTCGATAAACTCTAAAAAGAACCAAGCAAAAATGAAAAATAAGGAAACTAGAAAAATAACAATCTACACATTAAAAGGAATTTAATGATACCAATAAATCTATAATTAGAGAGAGGGTGAAGATCTGAGTGAAAGGCACCGCAGGCCCAACAACTCAAAACTTTGAACAAAAGGTATCAGCCTATTCTTCTCATTACCAAAAACTTACACCCAACTATTGAGTAAAAACTGGCTAAGAACAAGTTAAAATCAATAAATAAGTAAAGAATAATGTTTAAAAATTTTTTATAATTAGATGTGAGTTTCAATGAAATTAGTGTGAAAACTTACCAATAATATAATAAAAGAGGAAGAATTGTAATTCCGGATGTTACCTAAGGTATGTACAAAATCTCTAGGTTTATAAAAGGAGGAAATATAAGTTTAGAGGTGAAAAGATGAAAAAAATAGAAATAAATTAAGGGTTTAATCTATTTATAGTTTTCACCAGGTATACACTGTGATCGTGTGACCTTTGTTCGCGATCGTGATGAGGGACCCCGATGGAACTTTGTGATAACATTGACCAAGTCCTCATTTTCAAAGAGGATTTGGACAAGGCATTGCAGTTAGGTAGCTAATTCTTGTGATTGCATAGAGTAAATGAATTGCTCATTGCGATCATGTCAACTTTAGTTGCAATTATGAATAAGGCATGGATGAACTAGCAATTACTAACATCAAACCTTATAAGGAGCAAAGTTCCAACAATGACTCAAAATGCATTTAGAATACAATAATCAAAACTCAAATAGTCTAGTTATATGTAAATGACATTCTAGACTCAATGATGTTGATGACATTCTAGTTTGAGAAAATTTCAGCAAAATTTAGACAAAATTCTACCCTTGATTTGAATATCCATAATTTCAACCGAGTACTAAAACTGAGCCCGAGCTATATACGGTCCAAAACAAGCAATCACCCAACCCAAACTCGATATCTAGAGTTGATGGAACAATTAATTTTTCAATTCAAGACTCCAATTACTAAAAATTGACAAAAAATAAATATTTGAATTACAGAACATCAATAATGCACAAACCGAGATAACTTCACAATGAAAGCTTTTGGTTACAAACCTATATTCCGTCTAAACAAAAATCCACATTACGAAACTAACAAAACTATTAAATTTAATCCCAATTTTTTTGTAAATAAATGTTGATTGAAATAAGTGATATCAAAAGTAAATGCTCTAAAATAGGAAAAAAAACATAAAAATCAAATAAATGACTCAAAAATTGAACCACCTTTCTGATAAGTTGGTGGAATACCAACTTATTGTGCCTTTAATAGAAAAATATTATCTATTAGAAGCATGTTGGAAATTAATTTTGGTTCTAATGAGTTTTCTAAGTGGTGGAGTTTATAGGAACAATGAGCCCTTAGGGAATTGGAGATAATGAGAGAACAAATGCACCAAAGAATAAGAAAACTTGGCAATTCAAGAGCACGACACCATTAAGGGAAAGATGACCATCACTGAAGGCATTATGCAAACCGTATAAATCAGAATGAAGTCGCATAACTCATTGCCACAATAGGGACCACTAGAAGCATTATGCGAGTCACACAATTCATTGTACGACTGGAAAAATCACATTGATACAGTACATTGGAGCCGCACAACTTAATGCCTTATTGAGTGGCTCAATTATGTGAATCGCTCATCCAATTGTGCACGCACACTTCTGGTAGGAGGGGACTTTGTCTTGTGATTTTTAGATTTTCTAAGGACATATAAATAGTTTTTCTAATGATATTTTGGAGGATTTGAATATTCTTTATAGAGAGAGACAAAAACCCTACTTTGTATTGGAGCTTTTAATAATTTGCCATTAAACGCCACATTTATTGGTTGTAATTTTGAGTTGTTGAGCTGAAACTTAAGCACTAATGGCAAAGCATGAGATTTAAAATATGGGTATATTTTCTTATCCTATGTCTACGAGTAGCTAATCCTTTATATCTTAGGGGTGTGCATTAATGGTTTCATAAATGTGCTTCGGTGCTAACTTCTAACTTCTAAACTCAACTTTTGAACATGGGTCTTATATTCTCTTCATGTTTAATTACTAGTTTAGGGGTTGCAAACCCCATCATTTAGTTTCTTCCATTGATTGAGAAAGAATGAAGGAAATTAGAGAAAGATAATAGAAGCAAAGACTTTAAAACATCTTTCATTTAATGGTTAATGCTAGAGGTAGGTTAACTACTTGATATTTAGCGATTGTTGTTTTAATGGCATGCATTGAGGTTTGAGAAATATCGAGGAATAGTGAATTTGTAGACCGAGAGATTGTAAATCTAGTGTAAATCTCTTCTATCAACGATATTTGTTGAAGAAGTAGCTAATAAAGGATATCCACTATGTATTTATGACCCAAGTCATCACACCCCTAGGAACTCCATTTATTTGACATCTTACAAATCAAATCAACATTTAAGTTTCTCTATAACTTACACATTGGTATAATTAAAACACAAAAGATAACAAATTCCTGCCCCCTCCCTAATTTTGTAGTTGCATGTTACATAGATATAAATTAGGAAAACAAGATTGACTCTTAACACTTGTGGGCTAAGTCTATCTCTTTATTCCTCGTGGATTCGACCCCGAATCCAAGTTGGTTAACTTTACTTATAACGACTGTGAAATTTCTAAAATAAGAAGTGCGTTTGGTTGTTATAAAAAATGGCACCATTACCAAGGAATAAAATTTTAGATTTCTTATTTTTATTGTCTGGATTCATTCTTGTTTTGTACTTCTTATCATTTACATTGTTTTTTTATTTATGTCCATCGCCGTGCCAGAAATGAATGATGGAAATCAAGGGAGTGAAGCCTCTTATCAAGGCTATGTTGATGATGATGGGGTCATTCTTAGCCATACCGCAAGTCCCTTCCGCCTGCCTCGCATGAGGGCTATGATGCTTTGCAAATCACTAGCACCATGCTACATTTTCTACAAATGAAAAGCTCATTTGTTGGGGACCCAAACCATCACCTCAAGAATGTTGTAGAAGTTTGTCAACATTATACCATTGCTAACATCTCACAAGAGTCCATCTTGCTTAGACTCTTCCCATTTTTACTGATGGGAGAGGCCACCATATGGTTGAAAAAATTGTTCGAGGGATCAATTAATTTATGGAATGAACGCACCCAACCATTTATGGAGAGGTACTTCCCACCGGCTAAGATGTTACAACTTTGTGATGAGCTAATGACTTTCCATCAACAACAAGAAGAGGAATTTCATAAGGTGTGGATGAGATATAAGATGTTGCTAAATCAATAACCCACTCATGGGCTATCCAACAAAGTACTGTTGGAAACCTTCCACTGAGCCTTTAAGTACAAAAACAAAGTTATTGCCAATAATATAGCAGGCGGGTCATTCATGGATTAATCATTTGTCGTTGCAAGAGGCCTACTCGAAAGAATGACTAAGACAAACTAAGGTTGGCACACTATATAGGCCGAGGTGGCCATGGTGGCTCCCTCTGCTAATATCTCTTGTGAGTAAACACGGAGAAAAGAAGATAGGGAAGAAAACATGGCTATGCTGATCTTAAAAGTAGACCTACTCGCCAAACATGTGATGAATTTGGGACCAAAAAGGGTTAAGGCAGTTTCCTCACACGATGGATCCAATCAATACCATGATGAGGACAATGTGTTGGGCTTTGAGGAAAATGCATATTTCTTAGCTTCTCAAGAAGAGTGTTCCCCGACCCAAGTAAAGTTATAGGAATCAAGGTTGGAAAGATTGTTGTGACAATGGGAAATGGAGAGAAAAATACTGAGGAAGTCAATGGAGAGATAATGAGAGGGACCAATGGAAGGATCAAAATAAAGGATGGAGGGATCAAAGAAACAAAAAATATGTTACTCCTAATAACAAGGATCAAGGACCGCACTACACATCTATTAGTGACCCCGTCAACTCCAAAACAGAAGACATGCTAACAAAGATTTTAAAATGATTTGAAACCACAAATAAGTACATTAAAGAAATGTGTCAAATTGTAGCTTCCATTCCGCCTCTATTAGGCATCTTGAAAATCAAATGAACCATATTTCCACATCCTTGAACCAAAGGTAGAAAGGGAAACTTCCAAGTGACATGGTGGAAAACCCAAAAATTTATAACATGCATTTTACAACCATCATGACTAGAAGTAAGAAAGTTGTCGAGGGAAAGGGAGATATAGGTGCCAAATAAAAGCAAGAAGAAAATAAAGTGTTGCAACACGGCATAAAAAGCGATAAGAAAAGTGAAAAATCAAGAAATGTTGTTATCCCCGATGATGAATTGGTGCAGGTTCTGAAAGATTTTGGTGATGTCACTAGTGAAGAAAAACGGGAAAGAAAATTGTGATGTCTTGTAAGATGAAAGAAAATTCAGAACCTCAAGTAGTCAATCCAATAGTTGCACTTGAAGTGTCCCCTCCACTCCCATAAAGGTTATGAATAAGAAGAAGGACACAAAATTCGGCAAATTTTTAGCCATGTTCAAGGGTCTGTCAATTAACATCCCCTTAATTGATGCTCAGCTGTAAATGCTCGTATATGCCAATCTTATGAAGGACTTGGTTACCAAAAATAGAAGCTTGGAACTCAAAACAATCAAGGTGTCACATAGTTTTAGTGTTATCATGTCCAGCAGCTGGGTGGTGAAAAAGGAAGATTTGGTAGAGTTCACAATTCCACGCACCATCAGACTCTATGAATTCACCAAAGCTTTGGTTGATTGGGGGCAAGCATAAATTTGATTCCCCTAGAAATATTCAAGATGTTTGGATTGGCGACCCCTCAGAACCATTACTAACAGATTGTTGATGGCTAATCAATATATAAGGAAACCAGTTTGGATTCTCTATGATGTTTTGGTAAAAGTTAAAAACTTCATCTTTCCCACAGATTTTGTTATTCTTGATTGTGAAGTGGATTTTGAGGTCCCAATTATTCTAAGTTGACCCTTCCTTGCCACCGACAGAGCATTATTAGACATCAAGTATGGAGAACTTAAGTTCAAAGTGAATAATGAGAAGGTAACATTTAATATATGCAAGTCAATGAAACAATCCAATGGTTGGCACATCATATCAATGATTGATTGTATTGATGAAGTATTATCACACTCGACAGAGGTAGAAATTTAAAGGGAGAGTTTGGTTGTTGTGTTATGCAATTGCTAAAGCATAGATATCAGAGATTTTGATGAAATAGTTGCAGCCCTCATTAGCAAGGATTAATACTCTAACAATCCTGAAAAGCTATAACTTGACTTGGAAAACAGATAATCTCCACCATCCAAGTTGTCCATTCTTAAGCCACATACATTAGGAATAAAGTTGCTGCAACCGAATTTGGGATATGAGTTCATAGGTGAGCATGAGTTCTTTTTAGATGATAGTATCCTCTAAATTGGTAACCCATCAAGTGGAAGCAATACTCTCAGTTTTGAACAAGCATATTCGTGCCATTAGATGGTTTATAGCGGACATAATTGATACCCCTCCAGGAATATGCACTAAAAAAATCCAACTTAAAGAGGGATGTTCACCCTCCAATAAGCACCAACGAAGACTAAACCCACCCATGCAAGAATTTTTGAAGAAGGAAATCATTACATGATTAGATGCGAGGGTTGTCTATCAAATTTCGAATAGAAAATGGGTTAGTTCGGTGCAACATGTGCAAAAGAAGGGAGGTAATCACGGTGGTGGAAAATGCCAAGGAAGAGTTAATTGCAACAAGACTGGTAACCGGATGGCGAGTGTGCGTGGACTATAGTAACTTGAATGCATGCACCAACAAATATCACTTTCCACTTCCCTTCATGGATCAAATGCTCGACCGTTTAGCAGGAAGAGCATATGATTACTTCTTTGATAGGTACTCGGGGAATAACCAAATATCAATTACTCTGAATGATCAAGAATAGACAATGTTCACTTTTCCATACGAGACTTTTACCTTCAAAAGAATGCCATTTTGTGTTTACGACTCCCCCGCTATATTTCAAAGATGCATGTTGGTGATATTTTTGGATATGGTGGAAGAATCCATTAAAATATTCTTGGATGATTTCTCTATGGTGGGGGATTCATTTGACCAATGATTGAAGCATTTGGCGGAGGTGTTGAAATAATGTGAAGAAACTAACCTTGTGTTAAATTGGGAAAAATGTCATTTCATGGTAAAGGAATGTATCTTTTGGTGCATAAAATATCGAAGGAAGGGATTCAAGTGGTTAAAGCTAAGATTAAAGCAGATGCAAAACTACTGCCTCCCATATCTGTAAAGGGGGTGTGCTGAGTTTTCTAGGGCATGTAGGTTTTTACCGGAAATTTGTAAAGGATTTATCATCCTTTATGGAAGATCATGCAGAAAGATTCAAGGTTTGACTTAAAAATGAAGATTGCTTGAAGGTTTTCAAGTTCATAAAACAGAAGTTAACCACCGCCCCCATTATTATTGCACTTGATTGGTCACAACCCTTTGAGTTGATATGTGATGCAAGTGGGTTGGTACTTGGGGCTGTTTTGGTTCAACGAGGAACAAAATCTTTCACTTGGTGTACTATGCAAGTAAAACATTGAACACTGCATGAAAAACTACACAGTCACTGAACAAGAATTAATGAGCATAGTTTATGCATTTGAGATGTTCCATGCCTACCTTTTGGGCACCAATGTATTAGTGCACACTGATCATACTATGCTTCATTACCTAATAACCAAAAAAAAAAAAAATATCAAGCGTCGATTAATCTGTTGGGTGTTCTTGTTTCATGAATTTGACTTTGTGGTCAAACATCGAGAATGGGGTGAGAATCAAATAGCGGATCATTATTCGCGACTTAATGTAGGAGAGACTAAGAAGGATGAACTAGAAATTTTTGAACCATTTCCTGATGAACACATTATGGCCTTTGAGGAGGGCGTGATTCCATAGTATGCCGAATTGGTGAACAACCTTCCATGTAATACCCTACCAGAAGATCTCACATATCATCAATAAAAGAAATTCTTCCATTATGTGAGACGCTACTTTTGGGATGACCCATACCTTTTCTAGAATTGTACATATGGTATAATTCGAAGATGTATTCCAAAAGGGAAGATGAGGTCCATTTTAGAAGCATGTCATGCATCATTGGTAAGAGGGCACCATGGAAATTTGAGAACTGCTTCCAAGGTGCGCCAATGTAGCTACTATTAGCCAATATTGCATTGAGATGCTTATGAATTTTTGAAGCGATGTGATCAACACCAAAGGAAAGGACGGTTCTCAAGGAAGCATGAGTTCCCTTTACACCAATCTTTGAGATAGAACTGTTTGATTTGTGGGGCATTAATTTTATGGCACCATTTGTAAGTTCGTATGGCCAAAAATACATTCTAGTGGAGGTAGACTATATTTTAAAATTGGTTAAAGCAATTTCTCTCCCTAATAATGAGAGTAAAAACATCACCTAGTTCATCAAGAAAAGAAATTTTACTCAGTTTGAGATCCCTCTAGAGATGATTACTAATGGAGGGTCTTATTTTTGCAGCCGTCTCTTCAATTAATTATTGGTGAAGCACAACATCAAACATCGGGTAGCTACCCCTTATCAACCATCAATGAGCAACCAAGTTGAAATATCAAATTGTGAGATCAAGGGCATCTTAGCCAAGACAATGAATGCCAACCGGACTAATTGGACGTCGAAACGTGATAATACCCTATGGGCATATAGGAAGGCATTCAAATCTCTGATAGGCATGTGTTATGACCCAATTTCTTGGATCATGATGACACCTACTATACCAATAATGGGAGAACCAAACCCCGTAGTCCGTAGCCAAAGCGGAGGACTACTATAATTAATGCGGAAGAATATGAAAAGAAATAGTAAAGATAATAAAGAATTACGGAATACGCCCAAGACCCGATGTCAATGTCAAACAAATCACTAGTATAGAACAACAAGGATGTAGAATATAAAAAATCTCAACACATCTTTGAAATACAATGGAGATAATCAAAACAATACAGCTGAAGAGAAGCAGGATAAAGCTGCACGCCAAGCTAACCCTGAATCTCTGATCTGGAAGATAGGCGAACGAACAGCGAACTGAATCACAATCGAGGACCTATACTCGGATCTACACAAGTACAAGTGTAGTATGAGTACAAGATTCCAAAGCAACCTGTACTCAGTAGGTTTCGAGGCCCACTGAGCACACAACAAAACTAACTACAGTAAATAGCAAAATAACAAAAAAAAGTAGTCATGAGAGAAAATAGGACATATCAGGGAACTAGCAGTTCAGTACAAATCAATGCCACATGGATAATTACTGCTAGCTAACCACATAACAGGACCACCGGTACTGAATCAAAATATATTCGGTATACTTCTAACAACATATGTGAAAGTATAAACAACAAATAGGAATCAAGGAAGATCAGGATTGGATGTGGTCGGTATACCGGTAACCTCAAGTGAAAGAAAATGGAACGAACAGAAGTAACAAGAACTAATTCCCATATCACAAGAGATTAGTAATAGCAGATAAGCATTGAAATAAGAATAAAGTAAAACTACTAAATGCTCGGTGCATTACAAATAATCACGCTCACCCAGAGGCATTACCATTATTAGCCAGAGGTACACTAAAGAAAACAAGTACGAGAAAAGTAACAAACACATGATTGTCAAAGGAACCTTACATCCCCAGATAAGAACCAGAACCCCGCATCACATGCCAAAAATCATAACTAAGGCGATCCTTCGCCAATAGTAATCTGAAATCCTCAATCTGGTAGTATCACCTATGGTCCACAATATCATCATTAACTTCTATATGTCAAAAACCTGTACTCACTACCGTATCGGAGACGGTCTCCAGTCCCAGCGCTGTACTTACTGCCATATCAAAAAGGGTCTCAAGTGCCAGCATTTAGTAATAAAATATGAATATGATTAAGTCCCAGTGCCAAGGACGAATCCTGGACTAAAATGGGTAAAAGTAGTATAACCAGGTGCTCGATACTATGTCGAGGCTAAATTAGTGAAATCATTACTTATTTATTAATTTAAGTCACCATTTATCCATATCTGTCATGAAATGTCATCATCATATCATAAATCTCAACAGTAGCCCTCAAGGCTCACAAATCAAGCAGTGATAATACCCAGCCCAAATGCATACTAATCGGAGCCATAGTTCGGTCTTTCCGTGTCATGAATGCACAGAAAAGAAGTAGCATATAAGCATATTCCATATAGATAGCATGATGTAGTCAAAACCTATGCCCTGCACAGGCAATTGAATAAATACTAAATCTCGGTCCTGTATCAAACATGTATCAACATAACCATATCAATAATAAACAGACAAAATAATGGTACGGGGATACTATACAACTTAGCTACCCATCCGAAGGAAGCTATTCAGTACAACCAGTAAAGCCGTAAACCCAAAATTAGCCCACGAAAACTTACCTGCCGTCCGACGATAAAGCTTTGCAATTATCACAAATTACATTCTGACTGATATTAAACATGCTCCAATCGATCTAAAATTGCGCCAATGAATTCTACAAGTCAACACGAGTCTAACGACATAATTTAAACTAAAATCTGGACTGGACCCAAAATCGATCCCTAAACTGGCCACAAATGGGTCTGCGGGGCCT